>JAODAL010014413.1:0-87553 GCA_025379985.1 Phyllomedusa bahiana | reverse complement strand
GGGGGCTCCCAGGAAATTATTGTGGGGGGCTCCCCGGGGGAGATTATTGTGGGGGCCCCACCAGGGGAGAGTATTTGTGGGGGCCCACGGAGGAGGTATTGTGAGGGCCCACCAGAGGAGATTATTGTGAGGGCTCACCAGAGGAGAGTATTGTGAGGGCTCACCAGAGGAGAGTATTGTGAGGGCTCACCGGAGGAGATTATTGTGAGGGCCCACCGGAGGAGATTATTGTGAGGGCTCACCGGAGGAGATTATTGTGAGGGCTCACCGGAGGAGATTATTGTGAGGGCTCACCGGAGGAGATTATTGTGGGGGTTTCACTCGGAGGAGATATTGTGAGGGGCCCCCAGAGGGATTATTGTGAGGGTCCCCGAGGAGATTATTGTGAGGGCTCACCAGAGGAGGTATTGTGAGGGGCTCACCAGAGGAGAGTTTTGTGAGGGCCTCACCGGAGGAGAGTATTGTGCGGTCTCCCCGGAGGAGATTATTGTGAGGGCTCACCAGAGGAGATTATTGTGAGGGCTCACCAGAGGAGATTATTGTGGGGGCCACCTGAGGAGATTATTGTGGGGGCCACCAGAGGAGTTTATTGTGAGGGCTCACCAGAGGAGTTTATTTTGAGAGCTCACCAGAGGAGATTATTATGAGAGCTCACCAGAGGAGAGTATTGTGAGGGCTCACCAGAGGAGATTATTATGAAAGCTCACCAGAGGAGAGTATTGTGAGGGCCCACCAGAGGAGAGTATTGTGAGGGCCCACCAGAGGAAAGTATTGTGAGGGCTCACCAGAGGAGAGTATTGTGAGGGCTCACCGGAGGAGAGTATTGTGAGGGCTCACCGGAGGAGATTATTGTGAGGGCTCACCGGAGGAGATTATTGTGAGGGCCCACCAGAGGAGATTATTGTGAGGGCCCACCAGAGGAGATTATTGTGAGGGCTCACCGGAGGAGATTATTGTGAGTGCCCACCAGAGGAGATTATTGTGAGGGCCCACCAGAGGAGATTATTGTGAGGGCCCACCAGAGGAGATTATTGTGAGGGCCCACCAGAGGAGATTATTGTGAGGGCTCACCAGAGGAGAGTATTGTGAGGGCTCACCAGAGGAGAGTATTGTGAGGGCTCACCAGAGGAGAGTATTGTGGGGGCCCACCAGAGGAGAGTATTGTGAGGGCTCACCGGAGGAGATTATTGTGAGGGCTCACCAGAGGAGAGTATTGTGAGGGCCCACTGGAGGAGATTATTGTGAGGGCTCACCAGAGGAGAGTATTGTGAGGGCTCACCAGAGGAGATTATTGTGAGGGCTTACCCTCTATCTCTATAAGATATGTTCATGTAGCCACACAAGTGTACAAGGGACATATTTACTAAAGTGTATTAGGGTCAGATTCAGGCAAGTGTATTAGGGGAACATTAAGGGATTGACGCTGCCAGTTTGGGTCATTAAAGCTGTGGTCAGGACAGGACACTTTGCCATTACATGGGTCCAAAAATGCCCCCATAACCTGAATGTGTGAACTGGCCCAAGGCTGTTTTCAAATAGTGTGGAAGCGGCCACACTGCTGCAGAACTTCTTTTCTTACTATTGATTTCTGCTAATATCAATACCTTGGACTATTGTACACATGAATGTTATTAGTGTCACTGCCAGTTTAAATTCTCCTGCAATGTATGAGTAATTGTTCTCCGGTTTTTCCCTGAAAATATAAAAGGGACCCGCCGTATAGAGTAATAATTTTTTTTCTCCAAAACTGCTGGATCCTTGGACTCTCACTTTCCGTCCATGACGGAAATTTGCCAACATACAGAAAAGGACGAGCCTCATCCCTTTTGGTGACGTCAAAACCCTAATTAGTTAAAAAAACAAGTTGAACATCGCCCATCTTCATTAAAGAAATTATAAAAAAAAAAAAAAAAAAGCGAGGGTCTTTACGGTAACTAGAATTCATAGAGCCCCTGTGCAGAATATAATGGGCTCCCCAACACTAACTGACGGGAAAATGAGGTAGCTGCATAAGTAGCAATAATTAAAGGGTTTTTTCGCGGGAAACCCCCAGGGAACGTAGTGCTCATAGAAACCCAAATGAAACCCAGGAAACCCAATAAGCTATAGAAACCAATCGAGCATAGCAACAATCAAGTCAAGCAACTAATCAGGTCATGTAACCAATCAGAGCTCATGTAACCATCGGCCTCAACCAATGAACCCCACAGCAATAATCCACAGCTAGATCAACCAATCACGCTCACAGAAACCCAGAGTATGCAATCAATCGGGCCCCTAGCAACCCCAAATCGAGTATAGAAAACCATCACGTCATGCGCCCAAATGAGCTCATTAACCAATAGCCCATAGCAACCAATCGAGCTCATAACAACCAATCAGGCTCTAAAAACCCCAACGGGGATATGAAAAACCAACAGAGTCATAGAAACCAATTAGAGCCATTAACCAATCATAGTTATAACCCCCAATCCCCCAAAGTAACCAATCAACCCCAAGAACCAATCAGAGCCTAGCAACCAATCAACCCTAGCAACCAATCAGAGCTCATGAACCAATTAGAGTCTAGCAAAAAATCAAAAAATCATAGAAAAAAACAAACCCCAAAAACCCAAATCAGAGCTAGAAACCCAATCAGAGCTCATAGCAACCAATTTTAGAGCTATAGCAACCAATCAGAGCCATAGCGACCAATCAGAGCCCATAGCGACCAATCAGAACCCATAGTGACTAATCAGAGCTCATAGCGACCAATCAGAGCTCATAGTAACCAATCAGAGCTCATAGCTACCAATCAGAGCTCATAGCAACCAATCAGCTCAGCTTTCATTTTTTATACCGCTCTTCAAAATACACAGCTGAGATCTGATTGTTTTTTATGGTTTCTAATTGGTTGCTTTGGGCTCTGATTGGTTGATATGAGCTGTGATTGGTTGCTCTGAGCTCTTATTGGTTTCTATGAGCTCTGATTAGTTGCTATGGGCTCTCATTAGTTGCTATGGGCTCTGATTGGTGGCTATGGGCTCTGATTGTTTGTTATGGGCTCTGATTGGTTGCTATGGTATATGATTGGTTGCTATGGGCTCTGATTGGTTGCTATGAGCTCTGATTGGTTGCTATGAGCTCTGATTGGTTGCTATGGGCAACAGAGACAGTCTTACTGCTAGACAGTTTCTTGCACCTGAGTAGGCCGCACAACCTCGAGGCCCCATAGCAGCTGCTACAGCTATAGTTGCACCCTCAGTGGTTAATACTTTTCAATGGTTTACCAAAAAGATGATGGCAATCAGCAAGCTTTTGAGGTTACCTAGGTCTCTTCAATCATGTCTTAGGAAGACGCTAGAAAGTCTCGAAAGCTTGCAGATTGTCACCATCCCTTCAGTAAACCATTAAAAGTTATAAGCAACTGAGGACTCTCACTTTTAAGCTTTTCTTTCGATTGACTTACACGATTCAGAAATATTTAAGAAGTGTTCTCAGCATCCTGTTTAAAAGAGCCTCTTCTTCACAGCCAGCTTTAGATTGACACTTCCTGTTTAGGCTGTGTGCATTATATGGCTTCAGGTTCCCAGTTCCTGTTTAGGCTGTGTTCATTCTATGGCTTCAGGCTCTCAATTCCTCCTGTTCAGGCTGTTGGGAGTTCTATAGCTTCATGCTCCCATTTCCTGTTCAGGATATGGGTGGTTCTATAGCTTAAAGCTCCTACTTCCTGTTCCCACTGTGGGTGGTTCTGCAGCTTCTGGTATTTGGTCTTTTTTGGCATGTGTGTGTATGTGTGTGTGTGGGGGGGGGGGTTTGCCTGCGGTTTCTCAGATTCACTCCGTCTCCCTTCGCACCCACATGTTCATGTTCTACCCGAAAACCAGGCGGAAATATGAACATGTTCTAAGTTTTTCGGACCGCCGGTGGTGTAAAAAATGTCCGGCGGAAAATCCGTGCAGTGTCGACTGCTGCACGGATTTTCCTTTAAAGTCAATGTAAAAGGTTGACAGTCGGTTTACAGACAGCTTTCAGATCGAAAAACCATCTGTAAATCCGACTGAAAACCTGCGCCGTGGGGACTGCCCTTAGGATATGTTCACACGGCTTATTTTGGCACGCATTTCGACGCGTATTTGCACTGTAATACGGGCAAAATGAGCACCTCAATTACGGTAATTCATAGCTCTCATAGAGAACTATGGATTCACCTCATCTCCCCGCGCGTACAGTACGATCGTATTGTAGGCGTGGGGAGATAAGTGACATGTCAATTATTTGCGGCGACTACGCGTCACGAGTAATGCATGTCAATGAGGTCGGCGGGCTGCTGGCCCCCCCTGTGCTTCACGAGTACACACTGATCAGCGCGACTCCCAGAACACCCGGCGTATTGCGGCACGTGTGAACATACCCTTAAAGTTTGTCAGTAAGAAACATAAACAAGCTCCTGTGCTGCTGATAAGACAAAATAAGCAAAACTTGGTTCGCATATCCAAGACAATTTAAAAAAAAAAAATGAGGTACATGCTGGTGTGGCAGCAGAAAGCAATGCAAGCACCACAGTGTCAGCAGCACTTTACAAGCACATAGGAATTTTTAAAAAAAAGCATTTCTGCTGCAATACAATGCATGAAAATTTGAGGTTCTTAGTGCACATTTTGAATCAAAATTCTAATTGCCCATCTACCGCCATCTGTACTGAGGTCACCTTGTGGCGGTAGATGGGCAATTACAGTTTTGATCAAACAAGTGCACTAAGAACCCCAAATTTGTATGTATTCTATTGCAGCAGAAATGCTTTTTAAAACATTTCCTATATTTCTATTTTTTTTTTTTTAGGGCTTATAGAGCGCTTCGGATACTGTGTTGTGATTGCATTGCTGATAAGACAAAACAGGGAGTGAAATCCCCATCTTAAAAAACTGCTAGAGCAGGAGAGGTGATCGGTAACCTAGGGAAGCTTGTGTACACATGTAGGAGATAAGAACGGAACTAACTCTGAAGGGAAATCAGAACAGCAATGTATTTGACAATAGTCTTTACCTTTACCTACATGTTTAAAGCTAATCAATGTGGTAAGAAAATTCCTTTAAAGGGATTGTCTCACTACAAGGATTGCTGCTTTTTATGTTAAAGATCTTGCAAAAGTCACCTTGTAATATGTGTCCATTTACAATGTCCTGCTTATTCCTAGATATCCCCTCTTGTATGGGCTACATCAGCTCCTCAGGTCGCTATAGCTACAGACCTGTTCAATCTCTCATGATAGACTGCCAGCACTGGTCGCTATAGCTTCAGACCTGTTCTCTCTCTAATGATAGGCTGCCAGCACTGGTTGCTACAGCTACAGACCTGTTCTCTCTCTCCTGATAGGCTGCTAGCGCTGTTTGCTATTGCGACAGACCTGTTCTCTCTCCTGATAGGCCGCCAGCACTGGTTGCTATAGCTACAGACCTGGCTTCTATTTCAGCCTTGTAGACGCCAGTAAACACGCCCCTGAATTCAAAATTAAACCAAGAAAACAGGACTGAGGTGAGATGAATCAGTGTAGTGAGACAACCTCTTTAAATCTTTTTTTTTTTCAGGTAAAGTATTGTTCCCCTTTAAATTCCGTCCGATCTGTACAGTGTATACATTGGACATATATCAGTGATCACTTTGATTGAGGAGTACTGGTACTTGAGTAATCGCTCTCTTATTTCATGTGACTCGTCTCGTCGTTACAGTTAAATACAAGGTCACTGATCACAGGGTGTCAAAGCTCGCCACGTATCTTATCTAACAAGTCATGAGACCTTTCATTAAGCTGGCGGAAACATCTTGGGTAAGGAGGTTCAGAAACATCAAGGTGCACTTGCCCTTTAAATTGCGGCATTAAACCAATGGGCACTAAAACCAAGTCTGGGGGATAGGCAGCTTCCAATACTACTGCACAGCTAAAGGGGTTGTCCAGTTTGTCACAATTATGGTTAAACGGAGCTAGAATGTGGAAAAATGAAAAAGCCCTACTTCCCTCTTGTTCGCCCCCTACTAACCTCACCTCTCAGCTGCCACTCTGACGCCTCCCAGGATCCGCTCCTCTTCACCTTTGGGTTTTCATCCTAACACATAGGAGAAGCTCACGCTTCATAGTGAATGATTTGAGCATGAGCGGCTCATGTGTGTCGAAATGAGAACCTGGAAGTGGAGCGGATCAGATCCCATGGAGCTCTGGAGTGGTAATGGCGGGGGATCAGGAGTCCAGTATCAAGTTTTTTGTTTTTCTTCCCATCCTGACCCAATTTAATTATAATTTAGACAACCTCTTTAAAGACAACATGTGCCCTCTCCTGACAGGTCTGTGCTTGTAAATCCTTGTGTTCCCTGTGAAACAACAATCCTGCAGCCCCTTCTCCTATAACTCTGTGCTGTTCCTCTGTTATTCCTCCTGCAGCCTCTTCTCCCATAACTCTGTGCTGTTCCTCTGTTATTCCTCCCGCAGCCTCTTCTCCTATAACTCTGTGCTGTTCCTCTGTTATTCCTCCTGCGCCCCTTCTCCTATAACTCTGTTTCTGTTCCTCTGTATTCCTCCTGCAGCCCCTTTCTCCTATAACTCTGTGCTGTTCCTCTGTTCTTCCTCCTGCAGCTCTTCTCCTATAACTCTGTGCTGTTCCTCTGTTATTCCTCCTGCAGCCTCTTTTCCTATAACTCTGTGCTGTTCCTCTGTTTTCCTCCTTACAGCTCTTCTCCTTTAACTCTGTGCTTCCTCTGTTCTTCCTCCTGCAGCCTCTTTCCTATAATCTGTGCTGTTCCTCTGTTTTCCTCCTACAATCCCGCAGCCTCTTCTCCTATAACTCTGTGCTGTTCCTCTGTTATTCCCCTGCAGCCACTTCTACTATAACTCTCAGCTGTTCCTCTGTTTTTCCTCCTGCCGCCTCTTCTCTATAACTCTGTGCTGTTCCTCTGTTTTTCCTCCTGCAGCCTCTTCTCCTATAACTCTGTGCTGTTCCTCTGTTATTCCTCCTCCTGCAGCCTCTTCTACTATAACTCTGTGCTGTTCCTCTCTCCTGCAGCCTCTTCTCCTATAACTCTGTGCTGTTCCTCTGTTATTCCTCCTGCAGCTTCTTCTCCTATAACTCTGTGCTGTTCCTCTGTTATTTCCCCCTGCAGCTCTTTTCTATAACCCCTGTGGTGTTCATCTGTTATTCCTGCAGCCTCTTCTCCTATATCTTGTGCTGTTCCTCTGTTATTCCTCCTGCAGCTCTTCTCTATATTCTGTGCTGTTCCTCTGTTATTCTCCTAAATCTTGCATCCCCTTCTCCTATAACTCTGTGCTGTTCCCCTGTTATTCCTCCTGCAGCCTCTTCTCTATAAACTCTGTGCTGTTCCCCTGTTATTCCTCCTGCACCTCTTCTCCCATAACTCTGTGCTGTTCCCCTGTTCCTCCGCCTACAGCCTCTTCTCCTTAACTCTGTGCTGTTCCTCTGTTATTCTCTGCAGCCTCTTCTCCTATAACTCTGTGTGTTCCTCTGTTATCCTCCTACAATTTCCCGCAGCCTCTTCTCCTATAACTCTGTGCTGTTTTCCCCTTTTTATTCCCCCTGCAGCTTTCTCCATAACTCTGTGCTGTTCCTCTGTTATTCCAGAGTTATAGGAGAAGAGGCATTTATAGGCATAAGGTGTGTACTAATACTAGAAATTGCTGTGAGGCCAAAATTTTTCTGGATTAAACTAACAATGATAATCCACATCTAGTTTTTAACACATAAAAATGATAACAAAATGGACTAACATCCACCACATCAACAGACAAACATTTGATCTAGTCTAATCTTTATCTATCCCAGTTGAGAGAACATTAGAGAAATCATTACATCATTACCTACTATTTGTAATGAGACTATATGGAGATAAACAGCAGCTGAAGTAAAGAGAGATGACCCTATTTTCCTTTCATGTATTGCTGGTCATTGCCTAACAACCTAGTCATCTAGACCAGGTTCCCCAACTCCAGTCGTCAGGGCCCACCAACAGGTCATGTTTTCTGGCTTTCCTTAGTGTTGCACAGGTGAGTTAATTATTGTCAGTGCATTATGTGGGATATCCTGAAAACATGACCTGTTGGTGGGTCTTGAGGACTGGGGAACACTCGTCTAGCCTAATCTTTGTCTATCACTGTTGAGAGAACAGTAGAGCAATCATTATATCATTACCTACTATTTGTAATGAGACAATATAGATATAAGCAGTAACTTCAGTAAAGTGAAATAACCCTATTTTCCTTTCAGAAATTGCTGGTCATTGCCTAACGACCTAGTGGTCTAGTCTAATCTCGGCTATTCCTGTCAAGAGAACAATAGAGGGATCATTATGTCATTACCTGCTATTTGTAATAAGACTAGATAGAGATAAGCAGCAGCTAAAGTAAAGTGAGCTCATCCTATTTTCCTTTCATGTATTGATTATCATTGCCTAATGACCTAGTGGTCTAGTATAATCTTATTTATTCATGTGGATAGAACAATAGAGCGATCATTATGTCATTACCTGCTATTTGTAATAAGACTAGATAGAGATAAGCAGCAGCTGAAGTACAGTGAGATCAGTCTGCCTGGCCATTCAGGAATTTTATATCATAGCTAGAGAAGGACAATATTTTATATGTAAATTTTAATTTTGTAGGACTGTCAGAATAAACAATAAAAAATTCAATTGTTAAAAAAAATTTAAAAAAATAGTTCTCCAGGCATTTTGGTTTTCACAAAAAGACTCCGTATGATAAAAGTGTCCCTTTAACAACAAGACGTTTCAAGGACTCGATTCTGATGATTCGCATGAAGGAAACAATTCCTACACGTGATTTATACACAGTAACAATTCCCTGGAAACAGCAAATATTTCTGATGAAAGAGACATTTTGTGTCCCGATCTTTAGCGATCAGTCACCACTCTCCAAATGAGCAGCGGCGAAGCGCAGAAAAGGGCTGGAAACGGAAAACAAGGATTTTACGAGATTTTAGTGCTAAAAATCTACAAATAAGGCTGCGGAACTTTGTAAATCCTCATTCAAACTTGTTCAAAATATAAATACCTACAAAACTCGGCATAACAGACGACACAATACACTAAGGCCTCGTTCACGGCTTATTTGTCCGCGTATTGGCGCCGTACTCCGCGCCGGATTTGCGCTTCAGAACGGCGCCAATCCGTCCCTGTCATTACGGTAATCCACTGCTCTCATAGAGAACAGTGGATTCCGTCGCTCCTCCCCGCTCGGCGAATCCGCCGCGGGGGGAGAAAGTGACATGCACATTATTTACGGCGCGGACGCGCCGTAAACAATGCATTGTCTATGGGCCGGGGAGCGCCCGTCCCGCCCCTTATTCACGGCGGATTTGTGAGCGCACAAATCCGTCGGGAATAAGCCGTGTGAACACAGCGTAAGGCTATGTTCACACGGCTTAAAATGGACGTATTTCAGTCCGTAATTACGCGCCAGAGTGCGAAAATTACGGCTGGAATACGTCCCAGTCATTACGTCTTGTCTCCCTGCTCGGCGAATCCGCCGCGGGGGGGAGATAAGTGACATGTGAATTAGCTGGTAATGAATGTCTGTGGGCCGGCGAGGTGCCGGCCCCCCGCCCCCGCCCCCGGCCACACGGCAAATAAGCCATGTGAACATAGCCTAAGGCCATGTCCCCACTGCACGGGTTTGCGGCCGGTTTTTCAGGCGGTTTGCGGATTTGCAGACAGTCTGAAAAACCGTCCGAAAATGAGCACAATGGGTCTCTATGGAAAACCCGAGCTGCAGTCCCCACTGCACGGGTTTTCCGCCCGGCGTTTTTTCCGCCCGCGGTCCGCCCACTTTACAATCTACATGCACATTTTTCCATCCGAAAACCAGATGAAATCTGTGCATGTGAATGAGAAGGGTGAGGGCTTTTCTCCGCTCATCGCAGAAAAAAGCTCCCCCCCCCCCCCCCGCAGCCGTGTGCACGGCACACAAACCGGACAAATACCGGTCGGATAAACCAACCGGTATTTGTCCAGCGCCGTGGGGATGCAGCTTAAGGCTATGTTCACACGGCTTATTTTGGGGCGCATTTTTCAGCGTGTTTCGCGCCATACTGCGCTCTAATACGAGCGAAATGCGCCCCATAATTACAGTAACTCATATCTCTCATAGAGAACTATGGATTACGTCTCCTCTCCCCGCTCGTACAATACGCCACGGGGGGGAGATAAGTGATATGTCACTTATTCGTGCCGCGTGTAATGACAGTCTATGGGGCCGGTGGGCTGCCCCCCCCCCCCCACGTCGTGGGAGCACACGCCGATCAGCATGACTCCTAAACACCCGGCGTAATTGCAGGGTGTACTGTACGCCCCGCAATTACGCCGTGTGAACATAGCCTAATTTAGTGCATGTAAAAAAAAAAACAACAGACTGACGGGTTTTGGATAAGGAATTGATTAAAGGGATTTTGCCACGATCTCATTTCATGCCTCCTGCATCCAGCTCTTCAGCCCTGTGTGCTCAGAAGGGGGCGTGTGTGATTTGTTTGAATTGCATATCATGTGACCCAGCGGGATGACATCACCAGGCCTTTCCTCTCTGTAGTCAAAGAAAGGTCTGTTTATGTAAAGGATTGTGAGGAGCTGAGAGGTAAAGTTTTTACCTCCAGGCACACGGGTCCTTGGTTCAAATCCCTGCCGGAACCAAACCTGTGGATTTTTTTTTTCTCTTTATCAATGCACAGACCTCATTGAGGTTTCTTTTTTTTATTTGCACTGTTTGACTAATTACTAACTAGTCCAAAGGACAGGAGTAGAGTGACAGCACCTGGGGTTTGAACACTCAGTAGCTGCCTGAGAAGAGAGGTGATGTCTGAGCATGTGCGGCCTGGACTGAGGAGCTCACAGCCCTGGTCATATCCCCTGGAGACGAGCTGTAAACAATGGGTCACTAAAGGAGCAGATAAGACAAAAACGGTGCAGAATTTTTAGTAATAATGAATTATGAAAATGTTTGTTATTTCATTTGCAAGCTTCCCACGTCAATTTTACTTTGTGGCAAAACCCCTTTAAGGATACATCCTTATCCGAAACGCGTCAGTCCGTTGTTTTTTTACATGCACTATACGGCGTGTTTTTTGGGAGTCGCACTGATCAGCCCGTATTTCTAAAGCACCCATTGACATGCATTGTCAGCGGTGTGTAATCTCCGCGAACAATTGACATGTCACTTATCTCCCCGTGCGTACAATACAATCGTATTACTCTATTACTTTTACTTACTCTTTTACTCGCTTTACTCTTTTCTCTATGGATTGAATCAAGGTGTGGACTCCACCTGGCCCTGCCTCCATGGATGATACCCCTATTGGATTTGGGCGAGCTGAACTTGCTGCAACCTCCTTACATGCTTCTACTTTGTAGTTTTCCCAGCATGGTGACCACCCCCACCCGCTCAATATGCAGGGAACCATAAGTATAGCCATAACATTGCCCTGTGGCCCAGAAGTTGTGGCTGTGGGGGCCACTCAGGCACAGGAACATTATTCTCTTTTGTAGCACTACTATGAATGTTATATGGCGGTATTATTTATGCCTCCTATTTATGCTGCTGTTTCACTTTCCTGTCATTGGGTGATGGGGCCCATCTTATTCTGCTATGGGGTCCTATAAATGCTATTTACGCTCCTGCAGGAAACTACTAGACAGCCCCATTCACTTGGCTTGAAGCATCAAAGTAACCTTGATCCCAGTGGCGTAGCTATAAGAGGTGAGGAAGCAGTCACTACTGGGCACTGGAGCTAAAGGAGGCCCAAAGGGCCCTCTGCCACATAAGACGACAGCAGTATTAAAAATGGCACATGGGAGGTGGGGGCCTGTTTTAGATTTTGAATTGGGACACAGGAAGTTTAAGTTACCCCTTTGCTCTCAGAGCATGTTATGGCATAGTCTAGTAACATTATATGATAGAATACCCCTTTAAGGGGTTCTCCACTTGAATACGGAGCTTCTGTTCTTACGGAGCTCCCTGGGACCCGCTCCTCTTCCAGGTTCTCATCCCAACACAAAGGAGAGACCTGTAGTCCTTATTGAATGAATGGAGCACAAGAATTTCCTGTGTTGGGATAAGAACCCGAAGTGAAGAGAAGCGGATCCCAGAGAGCTCTGGAGTGGTAGCAGCAGAGGACTGGGAGACAGGGCCCTCTTAACAGCATCATGCCCCCCCAGGAATAGCAGTGCAGTGCGCCCTACCCAAATACATAACATTACACCAGGCCTCGCCTCCAGACATGTCACCAAATGAGACCATACCCCTAACTACCCTCAAGCACACCCAGGGCCGTCTTAACAGCATTATGGGCCCCTGGGCAGAGCTGTGCACTGGGCTCCCCAACCAGACCACGCAGCAGCTCCTAAGTTACATAAATTGCTGCGTAGTCTAGCCTGGGGGCACATGATGGCTGGTCACATGATGGAGGGGCTATAAGGGTCATGGACAGCCATCCTGTGCCCACAGGCCAGACCACGCAGCAGCTCCTAAGTCATATAAATTGCTACGTAGTCTGGCCTGGAGGCACAGGATGGCTGGCCACATGATGGAGGGGCTATAAGGGTCATGGACAGCCATCCTGTGCCCCCAGGCCAGACGACGCAGCAATATATGTAACTTAGGAGCTGCTGCGTGGTCTGGCCTGTGGGCACACATTAAGTCAAGTAACTTCTGCTTGTGGTCAGCCACCCTGACCCGTGTCACTGTCCCCCAGAGTCTCATATAGTAATGGCCGCACCACATAGCAGTTACTATATGATAAGAGAGACTCTGGGGGACAGTGGCACGGGTCAGGGTGGCTGACTGGCCACAAGCAGAGGTTACATGATGGTCATGTCACTGTCCCCCACCCATATGACCATGTCACTGTTCCCCACTCATTTGGCATGTCACTATGTGACATGGCCAAACGAGTGGAGGACAAGACAATGACATGGTCATACAGGTGGGGGATAGTGACATTAAGTCACTGTCCCCCCAACTCGGGACATACCTCGTGCTGCTGTGGCTGGCCTGGTGCCCGTCTGCTGCTGTTGTGTGGTGCCCGGCTGCTGTGAAGAGGCGGGACCTTTTTTAAAAAAATTTCCCTTAAGGGCCACTGGGCGGCTGCGCTGCCGCACCAAAACTACATTTCCCAGCGGCCCGGCGGGGGATGGAGAAGACTGCCTGCCGGCCGCCGGGAATACCTGCTGTCTGAATGATTGATGCCGCGCCTGCGCTTTACAATTCACAGCGCAGGCCGGGCGCTGCGCCGCCTATCTTCACTGCGGCGCCACCCTGCCTGGGCTGTGAATAGTAAAGTGCAGGTGCGGCATAGCAACGATAGGTGGTGCCAGCACGCAGGGCCCCTGCTCAATTGCCGCGCATGCGCTTTACTGTTCAAAGAGCAGGCAGGGCGGCGCCGCAGTGAAGATAGGCGGCGCCGCCCCGGCCTGCGCTGTGAATTGTAAAGCGCAGGAGCAGCGTAACAAGGGGCGCCCTGCTGCTCTCTGACCTCCGCAGCCCGCACCGCCCTGCCTGCGCAGCCTGGGACAAGTAACTAAGCGCAGGCAGGGCGGAAAGACTGTGTCCGGCGGGCTGCGGTGAATAAATTCATTGGGCAGGGCAGGCAGTTGCCTGGGCCCCCAGGGGCCCCCTTGGGCTTGGGGGCCCCCGGGCACTGGCCTACCTGGCCCAATGGAAGAGACGGCCCTGAGCACACCTATATCATGACACCACCTACATAGGGACAAACCACTGATGTCTTGTAGACAGTTTGCAGCCTACAAAACTAATTGGCAGGGCAGGGAGTCGATGACTTCCTGCTCCACCATGAATTATAACTGTTTGCAAGTCCTTAGAACATGCAGACTGTTAAATAAGCAGCACCGGCCCAGGGATCCAGGCAAATGTCTTGGATTCTGGGGTATACATTCACCACCTGGGACCCTCTAAACTTATGGGGGGCCTCCTTGTAACTTCCTAGTGTGCCCAATGGAAAAGATAGCCCTGCTGGAAGTTATTGCTTTTTTTTTTCTACCCGGCCCTATTTAAACATCATTTTATTAAAATAGACAACCCCCTTTAAAGGAGTTGTCTCACTTCAGGGATTGCTTTTTACGTTAAAGATCTTGCAAACACAAGTCACTTTGCAATATGTGTCCATTACCAGTGTCCTACCTATTCTTAGATATCCCCTCTTGTATGGGCTGCATCAGCTCCTCAGGTCGCTATAGCTACAGACCTGTTTGATCTCTCCTGATAGGCTGCCAGCACTGGTTGCTATAGCTACAGACCTGTTTGATCTATCCTGATAGGCTGCCAGCGCTGGTCGCTATAGCTACAGACCTGTTTGATCTATCCTGATAGGCTGTCAGGACTGGTTGCTATAGCTACAGACCTGTTTGATCTATCCTGATAGGCTGCCAGCACTGGTTGCTATAGCTACAGACCTGGCTTCTACTGCAACCTAGTGGAAGCCAGTAAACACGCCCCTGAATTCAAAATGAAACCAAGAAAACAGGACGAATCAATGTAGTGAGAAAACCCCTTTAAGTTCAGGTCTTCATCACTGTTCCATAAACATCAGCCTATGGTATTATGCACTGGAAGGCCTCAGCCCCAATCGTGATCCCATCCAATTACCCCGATGCTGTGATGCAGCATTTCTGGAACATTAGCCATCAGGTGGACGACCTTGCATCCGGCTACTTTCCTACAGCCCCTACTGTGTCATTTAGCAGAGGCGCCTCCACAATGACTGACCTCAGCAGCGGCGCCGGGCGATGTGCAGCGGGCACAGCTGGTCGAGAAATTGAGGTTTAAGTAGGAAAGATAAATTCACCTTATCCTCTTACATAAAAGTATTTAGACTCCTGATCTGTGACACTTGTGCCGTGTATCGCGCCCCGGCCTCGCGCCGGGGAAGCTGCTCAGAAACAGCTGCATTTCCTCCAAATATGGAAACACTTAGACAAACTCCTGAAACTGATCATTAAGTGCTCCTCACCATGAAATGATGCGCAGCCGCCGAGAGGAGGCCGTCAGAGGATCCACGGATCTGTCTATTATTAGGTGGGTGGCTTTGATTGTACCTTAAAGGGGTTGTATCATTTCATTGAATGGTCTTCAGAATAAGGGAACAATGAATACAAGCAACTTTGCAATTGGATGTCATTAGCAAAGCTGTCTTGTTATCACAGTCTCCCTTATCTTCTGTTTCTGTAAACACTGTTCCCCAGTGACGGTCGGATCCCTCCTCCTTTCATTTCATTGGCTGACGGCTCTACTAATTTACATTCTGTCTGCTCACCATCGTATTCACGGGAGCGCGCATTCCTGCCTCTCTCACTCAGAATAAGGGGCCGGCAACAATTTCACTCTGCACAGCCAGCAGAAGTACAGAGGCACTGCACCTTCTTCTACAATCAGAAAACAGCACAATTGTGCATCGGTGCCTAATGCAAACATAGACGGAGCATTAGGGCATGTCCCCACGGCAAGGGTTTTCGGCCGGTTTTTCAGCCGGTTTGCGGTTTTTCAGACCACCTGAAAAAAATGGCCGAAAATGAGCACAATTGTGCTCTATGGAAAACCCGTGCAGCAGTCCCGACTGCACGGGTTTTCTGCCCGGCGGTAAAACATTGAGCAAGCACCATTTTCCGTCCGGTTTTCGGATGGAATCTGTGCTTCTCAATGGGAGGGAGGAGGGCTCTTCTCCGCTCATCGCGGAGAAAAGACCCCTCCCCCCCCCGCGTCCGTGGGGACGGCCGCAAAACAGGACAAGTATTTGTCCTATACCGTGGGGATGCGCCCTGAGGCTGCCTCTCTCACTCAAAGTAAGGGACCGTCAGCAATTTCACTCTGCACAGCCAGAAGAAACACAATAATACTGCAGGGCTCCAACAATCAGAAAACAGCAGAATTGTGCCTCGGTGCCCAAATGCTCGAGCGTGTAAACATAGCAGGGAGATCTGTGCTGCTCAGCATGAGTTCGTAGAAGACTGGATTCAACTGTAACAAACCTCCAGCTGTGAGAGGACAGAGTTCATAGAAGATGATCTAGACTGCAAGCCTGTTGTATGTAAACATACTTACAAAATAAGACTGCATTGGGAGAATGACACAGTGACATGTGGACTCAGAGGGGGGAAAAGCCTCGGGAGCGAGCATGACCAGTGACGGGGGGGATGATGTCAGCAGTTAAGAAACACCCAGCTGGGAGGGAAAGAAACGCCCCTGAATTTGTAGAGCTGAGAAGCTGAGAGCAGTATGAATCAGCCGAACTAAAGAAGCGATACATCTCCTTTAAAGGGGTGGTCCCTCCATAAACTTTGATGACATATCGATAGTCTGATAGGTGCTACAGCATCTGGGACCTGCTCCTATCTAGGGAGCAGGCTCCTGAAAGCCTTGGCTCTGAATGGAGAGATGGTCACACATGTGTATGACTCTCCATTCTGTTCTATGGGAGTTCTGAGTACATTGGAGCGGTCTGTCCGGCTGTACTAATCCCATGGAACAGAATGGAGAGTCGTGCGCATGCGTGACCAGCTCTTCAGTTTGTTCTATGGGAGTTTTCAGTACAGGGGAGCGCTGTGTCTGGATGTACTCCTTCCATAGAATAGAATGGAGAGTCATCCGCATGCGTGCCCCTTCCCCTCTGTTATGGGAGTTTCCAGTACAGGGGAGCGCTGTGTTCTCAATTCTGATTATGGGAGTTCCCAGTACAGGGGAGCGCTGTATTCTCCATTCTGTTCTATGGAAGTTCCCAGTACAGGGGAGCGCGGTGTTCTCTCCATTGTGGTATATGGGAGATCCAAGTACAGGGGCGCGCTGTGTCTCCATCTGTTCTATGGAATTCCCAGTACAGGGGAGCGCTGTGTTCTCTCCATTCTGTTCTATAGGAGTTTCCAGTACAGGGAGCGCTGTGCTCAAAATTCTGTTCTATGGGAGTTCCCAGTACAGAGGAGCGCTGTGTTCTCTCCATTCTGTTCTATGGAAGTTCCCAGTGCAGGGAGCGCAGTGCTTTCCATTCTGTTCTATGGGAGTCCCCAGTACAGGGGAGCTCTGTGTTCTCCATTCTGTTCTATGGGAATTCCAAGTACAGGGGAGCGCTATGTTCTCCATTCTGTTCTATGGGAGTTCTAGTACAGGGTAGCGCTGTGTTCTCCATTCTGTTCTATGGGAATTCCCAGTACAGGGGAGCGCTGTGTTCTCTATTCTGTTCTATGGGAGTTCCCAGTACAGGGGAGCGTTGTGTTCTCCATTCTGTTCTATGGGAGTTCCCAGTATAGGGGAACGCTGTGTTCTCTATTCTGTTCTATGGGAGTTCCAGTACAGGGTAGCACTGTGTTCTCCATTCTGCTCTATGGGAGTTCCCAGTACAGGGGAGCGCTGTGTTCTCTCCATTCTGTTCTATGGGAGTTCTCAGCACAGGGGGGTGCTGTGTTCTCTCCATTCTGTTCTATGGGAGTTCCCAGTGCAGGGGAATGCTGTGTTCTCCATTCTGTTCTATGGGAGTTCCCAGTACAGGGGAGCGCTGTGTTCTCCATTCTGTTCTATGGGAGTTCCCAGTACAGGGGAGCGCTCTGTTCTCCATTCTGCTCTATGGGAGTTCCCAGTACAGGGGAGCGCTGTGTTCTCCATTCTGTTCTATGGGAGTTCCCAGTACAGGGGAATGGTGTAGCGGCTGTACTCCTCCCATAGAACAGAATAAAGAGTCATACACATGTTTGACCGGCTCTCCATTCTGAACTGAGACTTTTGGGGGCTTGTTTCCAGCACCTATAATGCTTTGATTGCCTATTCTATCAAAGTCCATGGTGGAAACACCCATTTAATTTAAAAGGGTTCTCCGCTTTGGACAATAAGCAGATCACACAGTGTCTCCCCAGCTACCAGCTGTAATTTGTGGCAAAACCTGGCAGTAAGTGTTCAGTTTCCATGCAGCGCCACCATAGGAGAGATGAAGCATTACACTGTGTCTATTCAGATCAATAGGATGTCTGTGTCATGCAGGACAGAAAGGCGCTCTCTGTAAGCACTCTCCATTCTGGCTAAGTGATCCTGGACTTGGGACCCCCCTCTATTAACGCATAATTCCCTATTACATAGGGAAACCTATAAAAATAGGAATTTTTTAAGCTGGAGAAACCCTTTAAAGGGGTGTTCAAGTTTTTTTTTTCTTAAATAAATGTTAATTGGGGCCAGATTGGGGGAAAATAGAAAAAAAAAAAAGTCATACTCGCCTTCCAGTCCCCGCCACTGCTGTTCTGTAGCAGCCCAGGGTCCGCGCCTGTTCACTTCCTGTGCCACATACCGTCCATCAGCAGAGCCTTACGCTTCATAATGAGTGAATGGAGCGAGAGCCTCGGAGGGACAGGAAGTAAAAAGGAGCGGATCCTACAGAGCAGCAGCAGTGGGAGAGCGGAAGGTAAGTATGCATTTTTTTTTTAATTTCCTGCACCCTTGCCCATTTCATGTTTTTTTGTCCCTGTGTGTAGGTTCAGGACTGCACACGTCTCTTCAGTAACAGCCCCAGATTGATTTCGTGTCACATCGTTTGCGGGAACACCTGATTGCTTCCAAGTGCAGGGATGTCTTTGCCCATGTAAAATGCAGGCGATCATTTTGTTGGGGAAGCAGCTTGTAGGTGGCTGGAGGACCTTTTTTCTGCAAACCCGCGCAAATAAACCATGGTGCAGTGATATTAAAATGCATCGGATTTTGGACGGTATTTTAATATAAGCTATGTAGACATCGCCTAAGGGTTAAAACTTGTCATTAACTTAGGTAAACAAAGCTTCTGTGCTAGAGATGAGACCCAGCAGCGAGTGACTGACCATGGATGAACTGACCACAGCTTAAAGGGGTTGTCTCGCTACATTGATTCATCTTACCTCAGTCCTGTTTTCTTGGTTTCATTTTGAAATCAGGGGCGTGTTTACAGGCTTCCACTAGGCTGCAGTAGAAGCCAGGTCTGTAGCTATAGCAACAGTGTTGGCAGCCTATCATGAGAGATTGAAAAGGTCTGTAGCTATAGCAACCAGTGCTGGCAGCCTATCATGAGAGATCGGACAGGTCTGTAGCTGTAGCAACAAGTGCTGGCAGCCTATCATGAGAGATCGGACAGGTCTGTAGCCATAGCAACCAGTGCTGGCAACCTATCATGAGAGATTGAGCAGGCCTGTAGCCATAGTGACCAGTGCTAGCAGCCTATAAGGAGAGATAGAACAGGCCTGTAGCTATAGCGACCAGTGCTGGCAGCCTATCAGGAGAGATTTGAACAGGCCTGTAAACTATAGCGAAACCCGGCTGGCAGCCTATCAGGAGAGATCGAACAGGCCTGTAGCTATAGCGACCTGAGGAGCTGATGCAGCCCATACAAGAGGGGATATCTAGGAATAGGTAGGACACTGTTAATGAACATATATTGCAAAGTGACTTGTTTTTGCAAGATCTTTAACATAAGGAGAAATCATTGTAGTGAGACAACCCCTTTAAAGCAATGAGAGATAAGAGAGCAGGAAGATGTGATCTGTAACCTAGAGAAACTGGTGTACCCATGCAGTAGATAAAATCTCCTTTATCTCCTTAACAAAGCAAAATGAACAAAGCAGTGTATTTGGTAATAGTCTTCATTTACCTTTCCTCATATGTTAAAAGCCAATCATTGTGATGAGAAAACCCCTTTAAAGGTATAAATAATACCGCACCGTTATATATAATTATCAGTTGCATGTTCCTGGCTTCTTCCTGAAGGAAACGATTCCTTACGCTCTAAAAATTGTGCAAGTAATTCCGCATTGATTTTTTCAGGCACACCCGTCCTTTTTGGGGATTACAGAAATTGCTAGAATTTAGTTGTAGCTGGAAAAATGACAGCGGTATCGACAAGGAACATTTCAGGGATTCCCCCCACGGTCTGTAGATATTGACTATGTGATTACAGAGACGCAGTATTGTAATATTTGCTTAAGTGCTGCTCCCAGCATAGACTCTGAGGCCTATCGATAAGATTTACCATCAAAGTCTGATAAGTGCGGGTCCTACATCTGGGAGAACGGGCTCCCAAAAGTGTTGGCTCAGAATCTAGAGCAGGTCACACTTGCGCACGACTCTCCATACTGTTCTATGGCAGGAGTACATCCGAACACAATGCTCCCCGTACTGGAACTCCCCCAGAACAGAATGGAGAAACAGCGCTCCCCCCTTTTGGGAACTCCATAAAACGAAAAGGAAACAGCGCTCCCGTACTGGGCCCCCCCAAAAACAAGGAAAGAAAAGGGGGCCCCCCCTTAGCCCCAAAATGGGCAGGAAAAAGGCTCTTTAGGGAACCCCATGGCAGAATGGGCAAAATGCTGGTTAAAGAAAAAAAATAGGCCGTGGCCCCCATTACTGGGCCCCCTAGGGGGAAACAACCTTGTTAAAACTAAAAGGAAAAAAGGGGCCCAAAGGTCCCGAATCCCCATGGGAAAATAAAAAAAGTTTTTTGTGGGGCCCCCTAAAAAAATGGAAAACCAAGCCCCCATGGGAACCCCCCGAACTAAAAAAACCGCCCCCCGGGGGAACTCCAAAAAAAAAATACAAACCAGAGTTTAGGGCCCCTAGCGGGGGAAACCCCCCTTTCGGGCCCCCCATAAAAAAATAAAAAAAAAGGTTTTGTAGGGTTAAAACAAATGAAAACATCCTTTTTCTGGAACCCCCTGAACGTGGGGGGTTTTTTTATAACCCCAAAAGAAAAATGGGGCCAACCCCTTTTTTTCTAGGTCCAAAAGGGGGAAACCCCCCCCACGGGGAAAAAACAGATGGAAACACAGCCCCCCTGTACTGGAAACTCCCCCATAGAACGATGAACAAGGCTCCCCGTCCTGGAAACCCCCATAAACAAAATGGAGAAACCAGCCCCCCCTGTAGGAACCCCCATAGAACAAATGGAGAACACAGCGCTTCCCTTACGGGGAACCCCCAAAAACAAAGGGAAAGGAACAAGGCCCCTTTGTACGGGGATCCAAGAACGAATGGAAGAACACGCGCTCCCCTGTCCCGGAAAACCCATATGCAGAAGGGGGGAAACACGCGCTCCCCTTTACTGGAACCCCCCAAAAAAACAAATGGAAACACGGCCCCCGTACGGAACCCCCAAGAAAAATGAGAAACAGCGCTCCCCTGTCGGAACTCCCATAGAAAAATGGAAACACAGGTTTTCCTGTATGGGAACTCCCATAGAACAAATGGAGAACACAGCGTCCCCTTACGGGGAAATTTCCATAGAACAAAGGAGAACAAGGCTCCCCTGTACGGGAACCCCATAAACAAATGGAGAACACAGCGCCCCCTTTTACGGGAACTCCCATAGAACAGAATGGAGAACACGCGTCCCTGTAGGGAATTCCATAGAACAGAGAGGGGAGTCGTGCGCAAGCGCAACCGCTTCTCTATTCTGGGGCCCGTTCTGGAGATAGTTGTGGGTCCGGGGGCCCTGTACCTATCAACTTGATTGAAATCCTTTTAAAATTGCCTCAAAGTCATATGGGAACATGTTGTTAAAGGAGAAGTCAAGTCAAAATAATCTTCTATAAGGTCAGAGATGATTAGAACGTGTTGGTGGATCTGTGACCCGGCCCACCACGATTTCCCTGGGGTTTGAAAAGGGGAAACAACAACCAATGGCATTGCCATTAGGATACTTGCTCATACATGCTCGCATATCTATTATGTTACAATGAAGATAGCAGAGCTGGATATAGAAGAGCTTAGGTCTCATCCACACCTGAAGCCATACATAGAGGAGAAAGGCCCTCAGAGCAGAAATCATAATGGAGTCTCTATGCTGGTGTTGGTTCATGTCTCTTTATAATATATATTTATTGTGTCACAATTAAGGTAGCAGAGCTGGATATACAGGAGTTTTGGTCTCATCCGCACCTTTGGCCAGACATAAAGGAGAAAGGGCCTCAGAGCAGAATTCTTAAAGGGGTTGTCTCACTACGAAGATTATAGTTGAAAATGTGGGGACCAAAAATCTAAGGATGTACGTCCTTGGTTACTATTGGCAAAGTGCTACGGTTTTAGAGAACGGGCTGGTTTTCATGTGCTTAGCAACGGTGTTTGTTTACTGGTCAGGGAAGCATTCTGTCCTGCCAGGTCGTGCACATGCAAAGGAAAGGCAGTTAAGAGGAGGGGCAGGGATGTGTGATTGCAGGCAAGGGGGGAGAAGCAGTGAGAGGACATGCAGGGGGTTGTGTGTATTTTTATCCTCTTCACTGTTTCTCCCTTGCCTGCCAATAAACACATCCCTGCCCCTCCTCTTAACTGCCTTTCCTTGCATGTGCAACACCTGGGCAGGACAGAATGCTTCCCTGACCAGTAAACAAACACCGTTGCTAAGCACATGTAAACCAGCCCGTTCTCTAAAACCGTAGCACTTTGCCAATAGTAACCAAGGATGTACATCCTTAGATTTTTGGTCCCCACATTTTCAACTATGATCTTCATAGTGAGACAACCCCTTTAATGGAGTCTCTATGCTGGTGTTGGTTCATGTCTCTTTATTATATGTTTTTACTGTGTCACAATGAAGATAGCAGAGCTGCATGTATAAGAACTTGGATCTCATTCACACCTTAGGCCAGACATAGAGGATAAAGGCCTTCAGAGCAGAATTCATAATGGAGTCTCTAGGTTGGTGTTGGTTCATATCCCTTTATGATATCTCTTTATTGTGTCACAATAAAGATAGCAGAGCTGGATGGATAAGGGCTTGGGTCTCACCCACGCCTTAGGCCCGACATAGAGGAGAGAGACCTCAGGAGCATAAATCATAATGAAGTCGATATATTGGTTCTTGTCTCTTAATATCTTTTTACTATGTCAAAATGGAGTCCCTATGCTGGATATGACTAAGGGCTTAATCAGGGAGCGGAGACTTAAGGGTTGTACATTCTTCACCTTTAAAGGGGTTGTCCTATTTTGAAACTTCAGGTCTGAGGTCACCTCATAGGTCGCTACGAGCCAACGTCAGAGAACAGGGAGATGGCTGCGCTCGCACAGTCTCCCCCCCCCCCATTAATTTCTATGGGACTTCTGAATATAGCTGGGCATCCGCGGCAAGTTAGCAAGCATCGCTACCTCCAAACTGAGTGAGCTACGAGCTGACCTCATACATGAAGTGGTGACATGGGACAACCCCTTTAACTAGTGCAAGGGCAGGTGGACTCAGTTCGCTCTCCGCGGAGTAGTCTCTATTAGGAATGGCTGGCACGCAGGTGGAGAGTTGGCACCAGGATGCTATACCAAGGTGGCAGACAGAGATCAGAGTCAGTACATGGGTCTGACAGGAGTATGATCATATACATGGAAACATGGTGGACTATATCATGGTGGACTATATCATTGCAGACAGTAGGAAGCTGGACCTAGGGACATGGGATGGGTCCTTGAAGTACTTTGACATTGGGGCATAGCACGCTTTGCCCCTTTAAAAGCCTGGGAGGTGCACAATTTGGGAAGAAAGCGGCCACTGCAAGGAGCGGCAACCTCGGCACTCCACCATTGACATGGATACAGCTTTGTCCTGAATGTTATAGAACAAGCAATCTCTAAGCAGTATCCAAAGGCTTCCTATAGAGCCCTGGAATCAGTGGTGATCCCAGATAAGACACCTGACCAATGTCATCTATGAAATTTTTACAGGGTTTCTATTAAAGGGTTTGAGACCATTATAAGATGAAAGTGATTTTTTTTTTCATTTTAAGATTTTTGATCTTTTTTCTTGACTTTAGCCAGATTAGGATGCGCCCGGTTGGCTGCTCTCCAGCTGCGACAATTAAAGGTCACTTCACATGTATTGTATTGATCAGCTACATTGTGAACAAGGATGATCAGAGATAAATGAGCTTATACCGCTGTCTGCGAGCCGTCACCACAGACATAGAGAATAGAGGGAGAAAACCTGTGCATTAGAGAGTCACAGGAAAGCCAAAAGTGCTACATGCATAGCACTCTCAGTCTGTACTCCCTATGTATTATGTCACAATGAAGATCGCAGAGCGGGATATATGAAAGCTTAGGTCTCATCCACATCTAAAGACATACATAGAGGAGAAAGGCCCTCAGAGCAGAAATCATAGTGAAGTCTCTAGGTTGGTGCTGGTTCATGTCTCTTTATAATATATATTCTGTCACAATGAAGATAGCAGAGCTGGATGTATAAGGGCTTGGATCTCATTCACACCAAATGCCAGACATAGAGGAGAGAGGCCCTTGGAGCAGAAATCATAATGGAGTCTCTAGGTTGCTGCTGGTTTATGTCTCTTTATAATATATATTTATTGTGTCACAATGAAGATAGCAGAGCTGGATGTATAAGGGCTTGGGTCTCATTCACACCTAAGGCCATACATAGAGGAGAGAGGCCTCCAGAGCAGAAATCATAATGGAGTCTCTATGCTGGTGTTGGTTTGTAGTTCTTTGTAATATTAATAGATAGCAGAGGTGGATATATTAGAGCTTAGGTCTCATCGACACCTAAAGCCATACATGTCTCTTTATAATATCTATGTATTATTTCACAATGAAGATAGTAGAGCTGGATGTATAAGAGCTTGTTGGGTCTTATCCGCACCTGAAGCCATACATAGAGGAGAAAGGCCCTCAGAGCAGAAATCATAATGAAGTCTCTATTCTGGTGTTGGTTCATGTCTCTTTATAATATCTGTTTATATTGTCACAATAAAGATAGCAGAGCTGGCTATATAAGGGCTTGGTTCTCATTCACACCTAAGGCCATCCATAGAGGAGAGAGGGCCTTCAGAGCAAAAATCATAATGGAGTCTCTATTTCTCTATTCTGGTATTTGTTCATGTCTCTTTACAATATCTATTTATACTGTCTCAATAAGGATAGCAGAGCTGGATGTATAATGCCCAAGATCTCATCCACACCCAAGGCCATACATGGTGAAGAGAATGCATTCAGAGCAGAAATCATACTAGAGTCTCTATTCTGGTGTTGGTTCATGTCTCTTTATAATATACACTCACCGGCCACTTTATTAGGTACACCATGCTAGTAACGGGTTGGACCCCCTTTTGCCTTCAGAACTGCCTCAATTCTTCGTGGCATAGATTCAACAAGGTGCTGGAAGCATTCCTCAGAGATTTTGGTCCATATTGACATGATGGCATCACACAGTTGCCGCAGATTTGTCGGCTGCACATCCATGATGCGAATCTCCCGTTCCACCACATCCCAAAGATGCTCTATTGGATTGAGATCTGGTGACTGTGGAGGCCATTTGAGTACAGTGAACTCATTGTCATGTTCAAGAAACCAGTCTGAGATGATTCCAGCTTTATGACATGGCGCATTATCTTGCTGAAAGTAGCCATCAGATGTTGGGTACATTGTGGTCATAAAGGGATGACATGGTCAGCAACAATACTCAGGTAGGCTGTGGCGTTGCAACGATGCTCAATTGGTACCAAGGGGCCCAAAGAGTGCCAAGAAAATATTCCCCACACCATGACACCACCACCACCAGCCTGAACCGTTGATACAAGGCAGGATGGATCCATGCTTTCATGTTGTTGACGCCAAAATTCTGACCCTACCATCCAATGTCGCAGCAGAAACCGAGACTCATCAGACCAGGCAACGTTTTTCCAATCTTCTACTGTCCAATTTCGATGAGCTTGGGCAAATTGGAGCCTCAGTTTCCTGTTCTTAGCTGAAAGGAGTGGCACCCGGTGTGGTCTTCTGCTGCTGTAGCCCATCTGCCTCAAAGTTGGGCCGTACTGTGCGTTCAGAGATGCTCTTCTGCCTACCTTGGTTGTAACGGTGGCTATTTGAGTCACTGTTTCCTTTCTATCAGCTCGAACCAGTCTGCCCATTCTCCTTTGACCTCTGGCATCAACAAGGCATTTCCGCCCACAGGACTGCCTCTCACTGGATGTTTTTTCTTTTTCGGACCATTCTCTGTAAACCCTAGAGATGGTTGTGCGTGAAAATCCCAGGAGATCAGCAGTTTCTGAAATACTCAGACCAGCCCTTCTGGCACCAACAACCATGCCAAGTTCAAAGGCACTCAAATCACCTTTCTTCCCCATACTGATGCTCGGTTTGAACTGCAGGAGATTGTCTTGACCATGTCTACATGCCTAACTGCACTGAGTTGCCGCCATGTGATTGGCTGATTAGAAATTAAGTGTTAACGAGCAGTTGGACAGGTGTACCTAATAAAGTGGCCGGTGAGTGTATATTTATCATGTTACAATAAAGATAGCAGAGCTGGATATATAAGAGCTTAGGTCTCATCCACACCTAAGGCCATACATAGTGGAGAGAAGGCCTTCAGAGCAGAAATCATAATGAAGTCTCTATTGTGGTGTTGGTTCATGCCTCTTCATAATATCTGTTTATATTGTCACAATGAAGATAGCAGAGCTGGATATATAAGAGCTTAAGTCTCATCCACACCTAAGGCCGTACATGCTGTAAAAAAGGCCTTCAGAGCAGAAATCATAATGGAGTCTCTTTGTTGGTGCTGGCTCATGTCTCTTTATTCCCATGTTAAGAAACATAGGGTCTACATAGATTCCCACTCCTTTTTCCTACAGTCTCCCGGCAAGGTCCATTTTACGACAAGGTGGAGGGCCCACTTATGACTTCTCGATGGGACCCCCTAAATTACAGTGATGCATTGTGGCCCCTATAGAACATAAACGAATATTTTGTGTAAAAGTTTTCTGGTCCCCGACACTTCTCTCCTGTCTTTTTTTGCATTGAGATTAAGAATCCATGAGCATCGTACTTAGCAAGTCATTAAAAAAGCAGAAGCGTCAGCGTTGGTGCTTGAAGTCATTTTTCATTGCCTGTCGGGGAGCGGCCGGGGTGAAATGAATGGCTGCGCTTACAGATGTGGCGGCAGCTTCGCCGAGCAGATTCAGTAAACAAGGATACATGATGAGTCTGTGGGTGTACGCAGCCCCTGCTGCAGCAAGTCTGCAAAATCCCATCAGGGGGTATGTTCTGTGCTATGATCAAAGGGCGTCGTGAAGTTGGACGTGCAAGGGCGAGATTTATAATGGGAGGGGGCTCGAGCGAAAAAAAATGCAAAACGAGCCCCCTGCAAGGTGCAGCTACCCAATCCTAAAACCAAAATGGGTCACATTCGGTTGTCCTTCCCTATGCTACAGCGTACATAAGGCTCCCCTGGTTATCTCTACCCAAAGAAATGGCCTCGGGTTCACGTCTGCATCAGAGGTTCAGTTTGGAGTCTCTGTGACAGAGGTGGCTCCGAATCTGTTTCATGACGGACACCAACAGCACCTGAATGACCCCATTGAATACAATGGGGTCCATAAGGTTTCCGCCATGTTGTCCGACATTTTAAAGGAAAAAAATAGAAAAAACTAATTTTTTGCCATAATTTTTTAATCTGTAAAGCAGGCTCAGAATGGACCCTATAAGGCTATGTCTACACAGTTTAGGTTAAAATACCATAAAAAATCCGACGGTATTTTAGCATCCGCGTACTGCGGTTTTTGCTGCCTGTTTACACTAAAAACTACGGTAGTTTTTCGGACTAGCCGCCGGCCAAGGACATCCGCCAGAAGATATAACATGTCCTATCTTCCAACGGAGGTCGGTGGTTTACAAATCCGACAGTAGAAAATCCATCCTGTGTCGACTACTGCACGGATTTTCTATTGTGGTCTATGAGGCGCTGGTTACAGTCGGATTTTCTATTGAGTTCTATGGGCGCTGGTTACAGTTGGATTTTCTATTGAGGCTTATGGGCACTGATTACAGTCGGATTTTCTATTGAGGTCTATGGTGTTCGATTACAGTCGGATTTTCTATTGAGATCTATGGGTGCTGGTTACAGTTGGATTTTCTATTAAGGTCTATGGGTGCTGGTTACAGTTGGATTTTCTATTGAGGTCTATGGGCGCTGGTTACAGACGGATTTTCTATTGAGGTCTATGGGCGCTGGTTACAGTTGGATTCTCTATTGAGGTCTATGGGGCACTGTTTACAGTCAGATTTTATATTGAGGTATATGGGCAGTGGTTACAGTCAGATTTTCTATTGATGTCTATGGAGCGCTGGTTACAGTCGGATTCTCTGTTGAGGTCTATGGGGCGCTGGGTACAGTCGGATTCTCTATTGAGGTCTATGGGGCGCTGGTTACAGTCAGATTCTCTATTGAGGTCTATGGGGCGCTGGGTACAGTTGGATTCTCTATTGAGGTCTATGGGGCGCTGGGTACAGTCGGATTTTTTAGTCTATGGCGTACAGTCGGATTTCTATTTGGTCTTAGCAATGGTTCCAGTCGGATTTTCTATTTTGATCTATGGGGCACTGGTTACAGTCCGATTTTCTGCATATTCTAAATACTGAATCTGCCGAAAATACGACCAGAAACCAGTGCTGTGGAGATGCCCTGTGTATTTTTTATTGAGACAGGTATATTTTCTGCCAGTCTTAAAGGGGTTGTCTCACTACATTGATTCATCTAACCTCAGTCCTGTTATTTTGGTTTCATTTTGAATTCAGGGTTGTGTTTACTGGCTTCTACTAGACTGAAGTAGAAGCCAGGTCTGTAGCTATAGCAACCAGTGCTGGCAGCCTATCAGGGGAGATCAAACAGGTCTGTAGCTATAGCGACCTGAGGAGCTGATGCAGCCCATACAAGAGGGGCTATCTAGGAATAGGTAGGACACGGTTAATGGACACATATTGCAAAGTGACTTGTTTTTGCAAGATATTTAGCATAAAAATATCTACACAGTAATGTTAAAATGGCGTTTGAAATCCATCGGCACTTTAACATTACTGGACCGTGGTTTTTGGCGGGTTGGCGCTAAAAGCCGCAGCTGGTTTTCAGATTTGTCGATGACCCTGTACATTGAATGTACGGGAATCTGTCAGCAATCCTGCAGAAGATCCAGCAGGTTTGAAAATCGCAATTCCGGGGCGCATTGCAGAGCAATTACGCGGCGAATACGCCCTGCAATTACATTGTGTGAACATACCCTAAAACGCATAATTATGGAGAAGTACTGCTGTACTCCAGCATTTTGGTGCAAATTGTACCAGAATTCTAGTAAAACTGTCATAAGAAATGTGCCCCATGTGTAAAATAATCTAATAGCAATATTAAATGGGTGCTCCCACCATAGAGTTTGATGGCATTTTAATAGTTTCAAAATGGCGTAATTGCAGGCCATACTTTGGGGTGTTATTGCTCTGAAGTACGGCCCACAATTACGGTATGAGTGCTATGATTTTACAGTGCGTTTTTCCAACGCGTTTTGCGCAGCTGGCAAAAGAAGTGACATGATACTTCTTCTCGGCGGTTACATGCCGGGGAAAGTCAGGCTAAACGGAGGCCGGGCCGAAGCGCTGTGGGTAGTATGCACTGGCTAGCGTGTACCTTCCCACAGCAGGCGTATACAGTCATATGAAAAAGTTTGGGCACCCCTATTAATCTAAATCATTTTTAGTTCTAAATATTTGGGTGTTTGCAACAGCCATTTCAATTTGATATATCTAATAACTAATATTGCACATTTTGTGTTAGTACAATAAACCTCATTTCAATCCGGAAATATTACTGTGTCCATCAGTTATTAGATATATCAAATTGAAATGGCTGTTGCAAACACCCAAATATTTAGAACTAAAAATGATTAAGATTAATAGGGGTGCCCAAACTTTTTCATATGACTGTAGCTATATGCCGTGTGAACCTGCCCTTAAAACAGTGAATCTTCAGGAGACTCCGCCGGGCTTTTCAAGGTACTATGGTAAATAGAGGCGGCCCAAGCAAGCCCTCCTGCCCCCGGGAAGCGCGCGGCCGCTTCATGCTGTTTAAATAAAGCTTGTTGATTCAGTGTTTGCAGGAAGGTGACACCAGAATGGAGTCTGTGTGGTCACTCGTGTAGGTGGAATTGTTACTGAAGTGCGACCCGATTATCATTAATCCTTCTTGTACTTGTTTAGACTCTAGAAATTCCAGATCAGCAAAAAAGCTGATGTTACTGTAACATTTCCTACATGATAATTACAGAGATTATCTGCCGCCAGGACTCCGAGATAAACCAGGTATTCCAGGTATTCCTGGAAGCCAACAGAACCCAAAGGCTATGTTCACACAGTGCGGAAGCAAGATGCAGCAGGCTTTAGAAGTTTGCGTTGGACTGCGCAGAATTCTAAAGTTTGGGGTGGGAGGGGCATCCACTACTATACCCCGGCGTAATAAGAATGTCACCCGGCATTCAATATGCGTCGGGAAAGACGGAGGCAATTACTGTAATTGCGGGGTGCATTTCGGGCGTATTGAAGCGCAATGACGCGCCGAAATACGCCCCGCAATTACATGCTGTGAATATACCCTAGTACTCATCCTTTCCATTGCAGAACATACACCTTCTAGGCAATGTAGTGATTGAACTATATACACATACAGGCAGTCCCCCGGGTTACAAACGGGATAGGGACTGTAGGTTTGAATTTGTATGTAAGTTGGGACAGCTGCATTTGTGACTCCAGCCCATAAGGTTTTTCTTTACTTTCGGATAGTGCAGGGAAGGGTTTTTACAGTGCTCTTGCTAAGAAGATTTCACCTCATTTTTACCTCATGTGCTGCTGTGGCATGCTGGAACTTGTCGTTCCACAGCTACTATCTGCTGTGGAACATGGAACTACAAGTGCCAGCATGCCCCTTAAGTCTCCATTTGTAACTAGGGGACGGGTGTAAGTCGAGGACTGCCTGTATTCTGCTTTCAGTGGTGGCAGCTTGTGGGGGCCAAGACTAGGAGATAGGGGATAAATGGAGATGGGGGATAGTACAGGAGAATTAGACTTTTTGGGATGTAATTGTTTTAAAAAAAAAATTACAAACAAAATGATAAACATTATTTATTCACTACCTTTCGCTTCCACCAACCCAGCCATTTTTTTTTTTTTTTTAACTTTGGATTGTGCAGGGAAGGGTAAAAGGGGTGTTCTCACCATGCTGTTTCACAGAGTCACAGGCAACTTCAAGACACATTAAACGGTTATTGACACTCTTTCTTGGTCAGGGTGCTGTGGGTGGTTTCATAGCAGTAATGATTTAAGCATATCTAATGCACTTCTGATAGTACAATCGCTGAAACTCGTTAGTAATATAGTAAGAAATCCACAACTATAAAATTAGTGGTGATTAAGAGGAGGAAAAAGAGAATTACCGATAAAATGGTATAAGAGATACAGTTTCTACAGAAATACTGACATTAAAAAACTCAGGGTATCTAACAGTACGCGTTTTCTTCGCTATGAGTAGCATTACTGTACTTTATACTACTTATCGGTCTATTCTAAGGCGCCAAGAATAATTTATCAACCCTTCTTTTTTCCCTCTAGCATCAGTATATATTTTTTAGCAATACTGTCTGTGCTTATTCATTACCTATAAATATAAAGCTGATAAAGAATCATACTCACTACCACCTCATGAGCAATCCAAAAAAGCAAACGCTTGGAGCAAAAAGGAGAAAAAGGCTAGAAAAGGGCTGTGACTGACTGCTGTACTGACTGGTCACAGCTATTCGAAATCATGAGTATCTGGAGAGAAAATGTTTGCCGCCATTCACCAACATTTGACTCAAAAATAAAAAGTCAGACAATGTGTGAGGCGCATACTGACCTCAAAAATAACTGAAGGATAAACATTTATATCTCACACAAACTGCACTCCAAAGTTCGGCCGTTTCTTTACTTCTATTCCTTTTTCTGATTTTAATAGCTTGAAGTGTTTTGGTATAGAGGTATGTATCACACCGGCGTATAGCAGCACGTCATTGTGGCGCTAGCGTCGCGATACGACTGGGGCGTACGTTACTAAAAGCGTCTCTGGCACCCAAACTTCATAGCCAGTTCACTTTCACTTTCCCCACGCGACGTAATTTCCTACAGGGAAGAAGTTGACATGTCTCCAACCCTCTTTCTCCCGGCACCTACTGATAGCAACACAAGTGGAAAATAGCGCAGCGTTGAACTACAGAGAGTTCACCTAGTGATATTTTACAAATAAATCGTCGTGACTCCTGTACATTGGGGGACTGCATGTTGCAGCCTAGCAGATCACGACACTCTAAGTACGGTCCCTACATAATTCGTCTCATATGTGAACATAAACCCTTAGCCGTAATAGTTCCCACACGGCATAATTTCAATTTGAGCGATAAATTAATCGCCCCCGCAAGATTTTTACGGCCGGTAGACTTATAAATTCGGGAGCTCGGCTCCCGAGCGAACAACCAACGTGTGCGATCTGGAGAGTGGGTCCTGATGCAACCCGCCAGCCCATAGACATTTTCATTACCTAGCGGCACGTAATCAACGCGCTTAGTGTACTCGTACTTCTCGTACGATGTTCACTTAATTCTCCCTCACATATCCGCCGCACCGAGCTGTCTTGAATTATGTACCCTGTAGCGTTGCGATAAAAAATACACAAAAAAAAAAGAAAAATAAAAAGGAGGCGATGCACATCCATAAGTATATCCACTATGAGAACTTATGAGTAGAAGAATACGTAAATGACTATGGACGTACACTATTTCGCCTCCGAATATCTGTAAAACAGTGCAAGTACGGAGCGCCGAAATACAGGGGTGTAACAATAGCTTCCACAATAATTATCTAAGAGAGCGCATGAGTGAATAAAAATAAGCCTTAAGAGTCTGATCATATGGTGCTAATAAAGGGGAGCAATGATAAGTAATCTGTAGTAATAAACAAAGGCGCTATCAAGAGCATCCAAAAGGAGATGTAGATCAAGAAAACAAGTGCTTTACGCAAGTCGCAAATCTGAAGACAAAACTTAGAACCGAAGAATTTATTCTTACTGTGAATAACATCGCGCTAAGTTTCTACCTTAGTACTATAACGGACAAGTTTTAAAGCTTAATCAATATGTAAAGAAAAATAATACCTTTGAATTCCCAAATACTGGTAATGCGACTACTATTCAAAAAACTTACCTTATAGTGAGTTTTGTTCATTTTCCAACCTTCAAAAAAATTAATGTCTATATTTTCATTCTTAGAACCTTCTTCAAACAATTAGTATTATAACCTTAACTGCATGTCAACTCTAGTTAGTGCCCATCTATTATACACCATTGGGTGGCACACTAGGCTGTTGCCACGGAGGGTCCCATAAATATAGAGGCCCAGGAAGTCAAATGTTCATTCCGGGTAAGTAATCCGTTGTTCACAATTCTGCCCTGAGATCACTCAGGGTTATGCACTCTCCAGCATTGCTTGATTTGTTTATGCTTAGGATGTGCAACCCTTAAAAACAATGGAGGAGCATGTAGCCATCAACTCCCTGCCCTGCCAATTAGTCTTGTAAGCTGCAAGGTGCCTACAAGATGTCAATGGCATGATGACAGGGGGAGTTAGAGGCATGGTCTGCTGTGATGTCATGTACTTGGGTAGTGCCCTCTGCTCTGCTATGCCCGGGGGCCCATTAGGCTGTTAAAGGGGTTTTGCCACAATCTCATTTCATACCTTCTGCATCCAGCTCTTCAGCTCTGTGTGCTCAAATAAGTGACGGGCGTGGCAAGTGTAGATATGTATCATGAGAGAAATTGCATAATCATTGTACCCCGCATGCTGACCATCAACCAGCCTTTCGCTTCTTTGTTAAGTCTAAGAAGAAAGTGTCTGTTTAATTAAGCATTGTGATCTTAAGGCTTGAAGAGGTAAAGCTTTGTTGCCTCCCAGTGCAGCCATGGTGGACCATATGTTCAAATCTCTGCAGGAACCAAACCTGTTGTTTTTTTCTCTTTATACAATCACATAGACCTATTTGTTATGTGTTTTCCTTTATTTCTACAAATTTCTCTGTAATTTGCATAACAGTTTGTGACTAATTAGTAAGCGAGCACAGAGGAACCATATAGAAATTGGAGTCAGCACCAGGGTCTTTCTCCAGAGATCACTCGAAAAGTATCGCTGCTGTGACAGAACATTGATGAGGATTGTATGATCTTAATTAGCATGTGAGAGAGAGTCGATAAGATACAGCAGAGTTCTAACTTAGTAGTTGTGTATGTAGGGACTCTTCAATTGCTAGCTCCATCTAGAGGTCTGTATCCTAAATGCCCCCTTATGTTTAGTAACACCGACTGCGAGAAATCTAAACCAAGATTGAGATACATTCAAAAGAGGTAGAGATATCCCCATTATCTTAAAACACACATAATACCTTGCAGAGAAATTTATTAATAAAAGGCGAGTACCATCTCGCGGAAGCTCAAAAGTTATGTTATATCTTCCTATTTGCCAATCGTCCCACGTCAATTTTACTTTGTGGCAACACCCCTTTAAGGCCCTTCTGATCTTAGTGTTGAAATTTCCATGTTGAGGATTGTATATAGGATTTATAAGGCCTGGCCATTACATCTGAAGCTTACCAGTCCCATTCCTTTTGCATCTTCCAGTTTCCCTTCTTCCTAGTTAATATTAGATGTGTGCAGCGGGTATGGTTGGGCAAGGAGGCAATGTGCTCAAAGCACCAAGAGACCCGGGATCATACAGTAAGGTTATTCACCAGCTTGGAGCGCTTAGAGATAAAGGCGCTGTCATCTCCTCGCTCAGGAACAGGCAGACGACAATGCAACCTGATCTTCATAGAATTTCAGATATGGCTACTTTACTTTTCCACAATCAAAAGCTATGTCAAAGAAAGCTGCAGATTGATTTACATAGGAAGGAAACTGTAACCGCCTGCATGAACACTGTAAAATATATACACGACGTAAGAAGTACAGGGCGAATTCAAAAGTTATGAGGTACCAAATTTTTTCTACAAAGTCTTTTGAGACATCCAGAGAATCCAAACTCCAAAAATATGGACAACAGAAAGGTAGAAAAGTGAAAACCCACTGTACAATACCAACCACCGATACACACAGAATGGGCACCAGAATCCCACTGAACCGTTAACCAGTCTGCGCCGAAACCAGCACCACGGGCAACAGAACCCTCTAAATGACCACTGTCAAAATTAGAAACCTAACACCAATGAAGGGCAACAAACTCACGTCGGAACACCACCCAACACACTAGCCACCAATCAGCATAATGATCACCATAACTCCACGACCAGCTCCAACCCACTAAAACCATCGACCCATATCACAGAAAATGATCATACAGAACCCACTGAACCAGTGCAGCCTGACCCACACCCAGAACAACAGAACCGTAACAACAGAACCCACTGAACCTCCACCCCCAAACCAGCACCATATCAGCAGAATGAGCAACAGAACCCACTGAACCTCCACCCCCAAACCAGAACCGTAACAACAGAACCCACTGAACCTCCACCCCCAAACCAGCACCATATCAGCAGAATGAGCAACAGAACCCACTGAACGTCCACCCCCAAACCAGCACCATATCAGCAGAATGAGCAACAGAACCCAACTGAACCTTCCACCCTAGGTTCCCAAACCAGAACCTGTAACATTCACGAACCCACTGCAACCTCCACCTTTCCCAAACCAGCACCAATCAGCAGAACAAATGAAGCCAAACAGAAACAACCACAGAACCTCCACCCCAAAACCAGGAAACCGTAACAACAGAACCCACTGAACCTCCACCCCCAAACCAGAACCGTAACAACAGAACCCACTGAACGTCCACCCCCAAACCAGAACCGTAACAAAAGAATGGGCAACCTCCACCCCCAAACCAGAACCGTAACAACAGAACTCACTGAACATGGAGACGGAAAGACATATTGCTAATAAAAACAGTAAAACTAACCCCAAAATATTTTTTTAACTAAATAAATAGTAAAAAGATTAAAAAACTGGAAAATGTTTGGCCCTTTTTGAAAAATACGAGTAGAGACAGTAGACGGCGATAGGAAAAAAGCAAACGTATTATAAACACCTTCTATTTTCTCCACTGTGAGTAGTATTTACCTGAAGGAGGAAGACCTTCCTTTGAACAGAGATTATGTGGTAAACTCCAACTTAAAAGTTTCTTGTCAAAACCCAGTAGAAAGTGCAGCTCCGTCTTAGAAGAATAAAAAATACAAATCCCCAGTTCCAATGGCATACACCCACGTGTTCCTAAGGAGTTAAGCGTGATGTCATAGAATAGTGCCCTCGCAATTCTTATAAATTTCTGGACAGAGTCTTAATTAACGGGGTATTGTCCAAAGGAATTGGCCGCAGTAGGCAAATGTTTAGCCAATATTCAAAAAGGGGTCGATAAAAGAGTGATCCAGTAAAACAATAGCCAGTTACGCTTAACCTCTTGTGAATGTATAGGTAAAATGTTTGAAGGGTTTTTCTCCATGAGATTCTATCTGCAAGTATATCTCACAGGAAAATAAATGTATAACGCCGTTCCCAACACGTGGTTATCAAATGAAGGATCAGGTTTATCCTTGTGTGTCAGACTAATCCCCTACATCGGACTTCTAAATTAATGATGAAGTCAGATGCTAAACTGGATCGGTGAGGAACTTTATGGTCATATATCGTATTGAATTTTTCTAAAAGCTATTTGATACTGTGCCACATAAAAGTTTGTACAAAATAAGAGAATGTGGCTTTGACTTGGGGAAAATGTGTAGCAAGTGGGTACGTAACTGGGCGCATGATAGAAAACAAAAGGGTAGGTAAATTCAACGGTACATACTCAGCACTTGGAACCCTTTTACTAGTGGGGGTACCACAAGGGTCCGTATTGGCCCAATCCTCTTTAACAATTTCCATTAACGTATTCTTACACAGGGAATACACAGTAGAATATCTATCTTAGCAATCGATACTAAGCTCTGTACAGGTAAATTCAACCACAATCGAGATAGTTTGTTATTATAAAAAGGTGATCTGGGATAAGTTGGGATGGCCTGGGCAGGGAAATGGGGCACGATGAGGTTTTACACCTGATAGAAGCAAGTTTAATAGTGCACATAGGGAAGAGAAATCCATTACATGTACTACCCTGTAAAATAGTATGAAATACACTTCGGTAAAAGTGACATTGAAAAGACTTGGGGAATCCTGTGGACAGTAAAACGTAATTGGTAGCATGCCAGTTGTCAGGCAGCAGCTTCCAAAGCAAATAGGAATCATGGGGTAGCATTAACAGGGCATAGATGCACATTAAGTTAGAACATTATACTCTCTCCACTAACAAGTCTCTGAGTAGACCAATCACATGAAAGATTTGTAACATTTTTGGGCACCCATTGCAAGTAAAGACATGTGTAGAGCTTGAACAGTACAAAGGTCGGGCGACAAAATAATAAAGGACTGGTGTGGACTACAGTTACCCAGAAAGATTTGGCAAATTAGGGGTTATTTAGTTTGATGAGAAAAGAAGTGCTTCGGGGGGACAATAATAAATATGTTTAAAATACATCAAAGGAGTCAATAAAGAGACTCTCTGCCCAATATTTAATTTATACCAGGGCTGTATCTAGAACACGGGGCGTTCCTCCTACCTGATCTTGAGGGAATGAAAGTTTCCTTACATAAACATAGAAAGTGATTCATTAACTGTAAGGAAAATATCATGAGACTAATGGAATCCTCGCCCAAGAGGACTAGTCATGTGATGCCAATAACCCTAGTTCACAAAAAGGTTTGATGCATTTCTGAGGAGCGTAATAAAATAACAATTTTACAGAGACTAGGAATTCATATAGGGTCATTGACCAGGATTTTTCTGTTTTCCAGATTGGGGTCAGGAAGGGGAAATTTTTTCCCCAAAATGAGGGACAATTGGCTTCTCCTCATTGGGGGTTTTTGCCTTCCTCGGGTAACACCTTTCACAAAAGGGCGAACTAATGGACGACTTGGTCTTTTTTTTTGCCTTACAAACATAAAAAATGAAACACCCCCCCAAACCCAAAACCCTAACAAAAGAATGGGCAACAGAACCCACTGAACCTCCACTACCCAAACCAAAACCAACAACAGAACTCACTGAACATCCACTGCTTAAAGCAGAAACCTTAGAGCAGAAAGGGCAAAAAAGCCACGAACGGCCCCACAAAAACCCAAACCTCCAGCAGAATGGGGAGAAACCCATTGAACTTCCATCGCCCAAATCAGAATCATCAAAGCAGAACGGGCATCAGAACCCTTTACAAGTCCACAGACAAAAAACGAAATTGTAATAGCAGTAAAGGCAACAGAAACCACTGACTGCCACCGCCCAAACCAGAACCAACTGACTGCCACCGCCCAAACCCAGAACCAACTGACTGCCACCGCCCAAACCAGAACCCTAACAGCGGAGCCCACTGACTGCCACCGCCCAAACCAGAACCCTAACAGCGGAGCCCACTGACTGCCACCGCCCAAACCAGAACCAACTGACTGCCACCGCCCAAACCAGAACCAACTGACTGCCACCGCCCAAACCAGAACCCTAACAGCGGAGCCCACTGACTGCCACCACCCAAACCAGAACCCTATAAATGGAGCCCACCGACTGCCACCGCCCAAACCAGAACCCTAAAAGCGGAGCCCACTGACTGCCACCGCCAAAACCAGAACCAACTGACTGCCATCGCCCAAACCAGAACCAACTGACTGCCACCGCCCAAACCAGAACCATAACAGCGGAGCTCAGAATCCACCGCCCCCAAAACCCGAAACCATAACGCGGGGGCCCACGACTGCCACCCCGCCCAAAAAAGAACCCTAAAAGCGGGGCCCCACTCTGCCCACCCCCCCAAAAACCCGAACATTAAAAATGAGCCCACGACTGCCCCCCCCCGGCCCCCAACCAAAACCCTAAACAGACCCCCTGACGCCACCCCAAACCCGAACCATAAACCAGAGCCCCACTGACTCCCCAACCCCGCCCAAAACCCAAAACCCCAACGCGGAGCCCCACTGACTGCCAAACCTCCCAAACCAAACCCTAACGCAGCCCACTGCGCCACCGCCCAAACCAGAACCATAAAAGAGGAGCCCACTGACCCCCCCCCCCAAACCAACCCAACAGGGGGAGCCCACTGACTGCCACCCCAACCAAACCCAACTGACGCCCCCCCCCGCCCAAACCAAAACCAACTGACCCCACGCCCAAACCGAACCAACTTACTGCCACCTCCCCAAACCAAAAACGATAACAGGGGAGCCCATGACTCCCAAACCCCCCCCAAAACCCAAAAACCCAAACCCAGGGAGCCACGGCGCCCCCCGCCCAAACCAAACCCCAAACAGGGACCCACTGCTGCCCCACTGCCCAAACCAAAACCCAGCTGCGCCACCGCCCAAAACCCAGAACCACTGACGCCCCCCCCAAAAAAAAACCCACTGACTGCCACAGCCCAAACCAGAACCAACTGACAGCCACCGCCCAAACCAGAACCATAACAGCGGAGCCCACTGACTGCCACCGCCCAAACCAGAACACGAACAGCGGAGCCCACTGACTGCCACGGCCCAAACCAAACCCAACGACGCCACCCCCCAAACCAAACGTAACGCAGGCCCACTGACTGCCCCCCGCCCAAACCCCCCAGTGACCCCCACCACCCAAACAAAAACCAACGTCCCATGCCCAAACCGAACAAAACAGGGGAGCCCCTGACGCCCCCGCCCAAACCAAAACCCAAAACGCGGACCCCCAAAAAGGGCCACCCCCCAAAACCCAAAACCAACTACGCCCCGCCCAAACCAAACCCAAAACCCGGGGAGCCCACGACTCCCCCCGCCCAAACCAACAGCACCCCCTGACTGCCCCCCCCCCCAATCGAACCAAAATGGACCCCCCCGACGCCACCGCCCAACCAGAACCCAAAAAGGGGGACCACTGACGCCCCCCGCCCAAAACCAAAACCAAAAGACCCCCTGCCCAAACCAAACCAATGACTCCCACCCCCCCCCAAACCAGAACCCTAACGGGACCCCTGACGCCACCCCCAAAAACCCAAACCTTAAAGGGGCCCCAGACTGCCACCCCGCCCAACCAAAACCCCTAATAGGGGGGAGCCCATGACCCCACCCCCCAAAACCAGAACCCTAATAGGGACCCACGACTGCCACCCCCCCAAACCAAAACCCCTAACCGGACCCAGCTCCCAAACCCGCCCAAACAGAACCCAAAACGCGGGCCCCCTCCCCCCCACCCAAACCAAACCAGCTGACTCCAAACCCGCCCAAACCAAACCCAAACTGACTGCCACCCCCCAAACCAGAATTCTAACAGCGGAGCCCACTGACTGCCACCACCCAAACCAGAAACCAAACCGGGGGGCCCCCTGCTGCCCCAAAACCCAAACCAAAAACCCTAACAGCGGAGTCCCCCTGACTGCCAAACCCCCAAACCAAACACAACAGCGGGACCCAATGACTGCCACCACCCAAACCAGAACCCTAACAGCGGAGCCCACTGACTGCCACCGCCCAAACCAGAACCCTAACAGCGGAGCCCACTGACTGCCACCGCCCAAACCAGAACCCTAACAGCGGAGCCCACTGACTGCCACCGCCCCCCAAACCAAACCATGATCCCAAATGCCCAAACCAAAAACCAACTGATGCCACCCCCCCAAACCCAGCCCCCAAAACAGGGGAGCCCACTGACTCCCCCGAAAAAACCCAAAAACCCCAAAAAAATGGACCCACCGACTGCCACCCCCGAAAAACCCCTAATATGGGCCCACGCTGCCCCGCCCAAACCAAAACCCTATAGGGGACCCACGACTCCCCCCCCCAACCCAAACCCCCAACAGCGGAGCCCATGATTTGCCACCCCCCAGAACAAAACCCAAAACAGCGGACCCCAAGATGCCCCCCCACCCAACCAGAACCCTAACAGCGGAGTCCACTGACTGCCACCGCCCAAACCAGAACCCTAACAGCGGAGCCCACTGACTGCCACCACCCAAACCAGAACCCTAACAGCGGAGTCCCTGATCCCACCACCCAAAAACCAAACTCTAAACGCGGGCCCCCCTGATCCCCAAACCCCCCAAACCCAAAACCCAACAGCGGGAACTGTCCCCCCCCAAACCAAAACCCCCTAACAGCGGACCCATGAAGCCCCCCCCCAAAAGAACCCAAAAAAAGGGGAAAAGCCCCGTCTGCCGACCGCCCCTAACCAGAACCCTAAACAGCCGGGGGAGGCCCCACTGACTGCCACCCCACTAAACCAAGACACGATCAACAATCGGAGCCCACTGATAGCCATTCACCCATAACCAAGAATCCTAACAGCGGAGCCCACTGACTGCCACTGCCCAGACCAGAACGATAACAGCGGAGCCCACTGACTGCCACCGCCCAAACCAGAACCCTAAGACCAGGGAGCCCCTGGACTGCCACTGCCCTAGACCAGAACCCTAACATGCCGGAAGACCCCACTGATGCCACCGCCCAAACCCGAACTCAACAATGACTGACCACCCACGCCCTACAAACCAGAAAACCACAACTAAAGACTGTAAGTTCCAACCTAGCACCGCAAAACTCTCCCACTTGGTAACCAACTAAGATCTGAGCTCCGCCCAATCCAAGAATACCCTATAGAGCTTTGGAGCCACTGGACTGACCACTGCCCCTTCGAGGGGCCATCTTGGAAAGACAAGCCCCTTTTACATAGAAGGAACAATCATACGCTCGCTTGGGTGGAGCATGACATCTTCTTTGTTGAATTGCCACCTCTGCAACGTAGATCCATATTTTCGAGTGTATCCTACTCTGTGCAAGAGGTCAAAGATCCCCTTCGAGGGGTGAATGTTCTTGAGGGTCACCTCCCGCAGCCCATTCTCTTACAATAGCTGCAGTACCTGGGTGCTAGCACAGGATGTCCGTACATTAATATTCCCCCCTGCGCCTCGGACTGACCGTGAAACATCATGCTGGCTTGCAGCTCCCTTAGTTTTCCGCGTCCCCTGGTGCTCTCTACAGATGCCAGAGAAAGGTTCCATCTTGTAGTATCCACGAGGAGAATAGATTCTTTGCCCGAACAGGATCGCACATGAGTGTGCACATATTAAAATAAATTCCTCTTCCTTGATTTCACATGGTAGCCATGTGCCATAACTTGGGCCATGTAATTAGACTGCGGGACTATCAATTGATTGTTTAGTGGCGTTAACCCGCTGGGCCGCACGAGGAATGGCGTACGGAAAGGTAGAAACTAAAAAGCACAGAAATCTAATTACAGCATATCCCCCCTGCCACCCCCCCACCCCCCCGAGCAATTAATTAAATTGTCTGAAAAGTACTTGTGAAGGCTGCAAAAGATCAGCGCGGATTGTGTGTGCACAAGTTGTAATGGGATTAATTCAATAAACTTTTTAATGCATGAAATCGCTATCAAGATGCCTAGCAATCCTTCATAGGCATGGACGCCCCTCCCAAATCACAGGCAACGGCTGTACTCGGGCAGCTCTGTGCCTCTGAGGCTTGTGCCTGGGGCATACTGCGGGGAGGGCACACCTTACATGTACAACCAACACCGCACCTATAGTGGTTAAGAATGGCACACCTTACTCATGTTACAATCCCAACACACACCTTACAGTGTAAGTCATGGCACAACCCTACAGGTACAACCAGCACCACACCTATAGTGCTAAGTCCATGGCACACCCTACCATCGCGACAGCCAACAACCAGACACCTAGTGAGGGTAAGACAGTGGCTACAGCCTACATGTACAGCCAACAGCACCTATAGTGGTAATGACATGGCCAAACCCACATGTGCATACCAACACCGCACCTATAGTTGTTAGTCATGGCACACCCTTTGTATTGGGACAGCCAACACCGCACCTATAGTGTAAGACATGGCACCACACGACAGAGGTACAAACCAAAACGCCAAACCCTAGGAGTTGTACAGTCATGGCATATAACTCTACAGGTACATTCCAACACTGCATCACGATAGTGTAATGACATAGCACACCCTGTCAGGGGATTCAAATACAATTCAAACCACGGTCTCCTTATTTGTGTTCGAGGTCTTGTTTAATGGTGTATATCAGAAAGGGCACCATCCCTAATGTGACTAATCAATACCTAACTCCGCAAATATAGGGTTATGGTATTGGGTTGGGGGTCAAATGACATGGCACACCCTTACACTGGTAAAACCAACAATGACATTTAGTGTATGACATGGAACCAAACCCAAAATATGTACCTGCATACCACGCAACCTTTTTGTTAAGAGCATTGCAGACCGACTGCCTACGTGTACAACCCACCGCACCCTTATAGTGGTGGCTTGTTGTATGAGAGGCATCACCTACATGTTATGAACACCCAACACCGACATGCCTATAGTTTGGTATAGAGATGGCCTCCTATATGGACAAACCAACGCCGAACCTGATAGTGTAAAGACCTTGGCATACTAACTGCGATGCACAACCAAATCCGACACCATTTTGGGGAAGACATGGGAAAATACCCTACTTGGTACATACCAAACTTCTCGAACGATAGGGTAAGGACAGGGGCACACCGACATGTGACAACACAAAACTCCAAAAGCGAGGCGGGTACAGATAGATGGAATATAACGGTTATGAAGGGCTCATTCCATCCTCAGCTAAGTGGTGTGTAAGTGATGGGCTCAACCCTTTATATGGTACAAACATCACACGCCACACCGAGAGTGTATGACATAGTTACTACCTACATGTACAGCCAACACCGCACAATAGTGGTATGTCTTAGCACTCCACTTTCTGGTTCTTAACAACACCGCTCTTTATTAGGCTGGATAGAGTGTTGGCTTGACACAGATCTTGTATTTGTGACCATAGAGCTTAACCAGACTCCTTTTAGTGTAATGAAGAGGGCACACATACCCTACATTGGATGCATAGTGGTTTAAGTCACATGAGATACTATACATCCGTCAAAACAATTAATGTAAACCAAACACCGCCCTATAGGTAAGACATGGCAACCCTACAGAAAAACCAACAAACCCCTATAATAAAAGATGACACCCCTACAGTCACCCAAACCAACCTATATGTAAGACATGCCACCCTACAGTAAAAAACCCCAAACCATATGAAAATCCCAATTTACGTAAACCAAACACCCCAAACCTATGTGTAAGACATGGCCCCACCCTAATTACCCCCAACATCCACCTATATGTAAAAACAAAAGAAACCCCCAACCCCACCTAAAAAAAGGCACACCTTACTGTAAAACCAAACCCCGCCCTATATGAAAGAAGGGAAACCCTAATGTACACCAACACCCACCAATTAAGAATGGCACCCCTACATTAAAACCCCAAACACCCCTATAGGTAAAGATGGCACACCCTACATGAAACCAACAAAAATTTATAGTGTAAGATAGGGCACACCTTACATGTACAACTAACACCGCACCTATAGTGTAAGAGATGGCACACCTTACATGTACAGCCAACACCGCACCTATAGTGTAAGACATAGCACACCCTATATGTACAACCAACACTGCACCTATAGTGTAAGAGATGGCACACCCTACATGTACAACCAACACCACACCTATAGTGTAAGACATGGCACACCCTACATGTACAACCAACACCGCACCTATAGTGTAAGACATGGCACACCCTACATGTATAACCAACACTGCACCTATAGTGTAAGAGATGGCACACTCTACATGTACAACCAACACCGCACCTATAGTGTAAGACATAGCACACCCTATATGTACAACCAACACTGCACCTATAGTGTAAGAGATGGCACATCCTACATGTACAACCAACACCGCACCTATAGTGTAAGACATAGCACACCCTACATGTAAAACCAACACCTCACCTATAGTGTAAGACATGGCACACCCTACATGTACAACCAACACTGCACCTATAGTGTAAGACATGGCACACCCTACATGTACAGCCAAATGACCTATAGTGTAAGAGATGGCACACCCTACATGTGCAACCAACACCACACCTATAGTGTAAGACATGGCACACTCTACATGTACAACCAACACCGCACCTATAGTGTAAGACATGGCACACCCTACATGTACAACCAACACCACACCTATAGTGTAAGACATGGCACACCCTACATGTACAACCAACACTGCACCTATAGTGTAAGACATGGCACACCTTACATGTACAACCAACACCGCACCTATAGTGTAAGAGATGGCACACTCTACATGTACAACCAACACCGCACCTATAGTGTAAGACACGGCACACCCTACATGTACAACCAACACCGCACCTATAGTGTAAGACATGGCACACCCTACATGTACAACCAACACCGCACCTATAACATAAGAGATGACACACCCTACATGTACAACCAACACCACACCTATAACATAAGAGATGGCACACCCTACATGTACAACCAACACCGCACCTATAGTGTAAGACATGGCACACCCTACATGTACAACCAACACCGCACCTATAACATAAGAGATGACACACCCTACATGTACAACCAACACCGCACCTATAGAATTGTAGACACGGCACTACCCTACATGTACAACAACACACACCTATAACATCGAGATGACAAACCTACATGTACAACAACATCCGAACTATAGTGGTAAGACACGGCACACCCCTAAATGTACAACACAACACCGCACCATATAGTGTAAGACATGGCACATTCGCTCATGTTACTTCCAACACGAAAACCTATAGTGTATGTCATGCACACCCTACATGTACAACCAACACGGGCACCTTTATAGTGTAGAGATGGACACTACTAGTACAACCTAAACACCGCACCTATAGTGTAGGAGATGGCACACCCTACATGTACAACCCACACTGCACCTATAGTGTAAGACATAGCACACCCTACATGTACAACCAACACCGCACCTATAGTGTAAGAGATGGCACACCTTACATGTACAACTAACATCGCACCTATAGTGGAAGAATGGTCACAGCTTACATGATACAAGCCAACACCGCACTATAGTGTACAGATGGCAAACCCTACAAGTACAACCAATCAACGCACCTTAGTGTAGATATGGCACACTTACACTGTACAAACGAACACCGCACCTATAGTGTAAGAGATGGCACACCTTACATGTACAGCCAACACCGCACCTATAGTGTAAGACATGGCACACCCTACATGTACAACCAACACCGCACCTATAGTGTAGGAGATGGCACACCCTACATGTACAACCAACCCGCTAACCTAGTTCGTGTATGAGATTGGCACACCATACATGTACAACCAACACCACACCTATAGCGTAAGACATGGCACACCCCACATGTACAACCAACACCGCACCTATAGTGTAAGAGATGGCACACCCTACATGTACAACCAACACCGCACCTATAGTGTAAGACATGGCACACCCTACATGTACAACCAACACCGCACCTATAGTGTAAGAGATGGCACACCCTACATGTACAACCAACACCGCACCTATAGTGTAAGAGATGGCACACCCTACATGTACAACCAACACCGCACCTATAGTGTAAGACATGGCACACCCTACATGTACAACCAACACCACACCTATAGCGTAAGACATGGCACACCCTACATGTACAACCAACACCGCACCTATAGTGTAAGACATGGCACACCCTACATGTACAACCAACACCGCACCTATAGTGTAAGACATAGCACACCCTACATGTACAACCAACACCGCACCTATAGTGTAAGAGATGGCACACCCTACATGTACAGCCAACACCGCACCTATAGTGTAAGACATGGCACACCCTACATGTACAACCAACACCGCACCTATAGTGTAAGAGATGGCACACCTTACATGTACAGCCAACACCGCACCTATAGTGTAAGACATGGCACACCCTACATGTACAACCAACACCGCACCTATAGTGTAAGAGATGGCACACTCTACATGTACAACCAACACCACACCTATAGCGTAAGACATGGCACACCTTACATGTACAACCAACACCGCACCTATAGTGTAAGAGATGGCACACCCTACATGTACAACCAACACCGCACCTATAGTGTGTAGACTGGCACACCCTAATGTACAACCAACACACACCTATAGGTTTAGACATGGGCCACCTCTACTTGTACAACCAAACACCGCACCTATAGTGTAAGAGATCGGCACACCCTACATGTACAACCAACAACGCACCTATAGAGTAAGACATGGCACACCCTACATGTACAACCAACACCGCACCTATAGTGTAAGACATGGCATCACCTACCATGTACAACCCACCCCCCCCAAAAACCGCCCAACCAATAGTGGTAAGACATGGCACCACCCTTCATGTATAAACAACCACACACCTATAGTGATAAGACATGGCAAAACCTAATGTACAACCAAACACCACACCTATAAGTGTAAGACACGGCACACCCTACATGTACAACCAACACCGCACCTATAGTGTAAGAGATGGCACACCCTACATGTACAACCAACACCGCACCTATACTGTAAGACATGGCACACCCAACATGTACAGCCAACACCGCACCTATAGTATAAGAGATGGCACACCCTACATGTACAACCAACACCACTTCTATAGCGTAAGACATGGCACACCCTACATGTACAACCAACACCGCATCTATAGTGTAAGACATGCCACACCCTACATGTACAACCAACACCGCACCTATAGTGTAAGAGATGGCACACCCTACATGTACAGCCAACACCGCACCTATAGTGTAAGACATGGCACACCCTACATGTACAACCAACACCGCACCTATACTGTAAGACATGGCACACCCTACATGTACAGCCAACACCGCACCAATAGTGTAAGACATGGCACACCCTACATGTATAACCAACACCACACCTATAGTGTAAGACATGGCACACCCTACATGTACAACCAACACCACACCTATAGTGTAAGACATGGCACACCCTACATGTACAACCAACACCACACCTATAGTGTAAGAGATGGCACACCCTACATGTACAACCAACACCGCACCTATACTGTAAGACATGGCACACCCAACATGTACAGCCAACACCGCACCTATAGTATAAGAGATGGCACACCCTACATGTACAACCAACACCACACCTATAGCGTAAGACATGGCACACTCTACATGTACAACCAACACCGCATCTATAGTGTAAGACATGCCACACCCTACATGTACAACCAACACCGCACCTATAGTGTAAGAGATGGCACACCCTACATGTATAACCAACACCGCACCTATAGTGTAAGACATGGCACACCCTACATGTACAACCAACACCGCACCTATAGTGTAAGAGATGGCACACCCTACATGTACAACCAACACCGCACCTATAGTGTAAGACATGGCACACCCTACATGTACAACCAACACCGCACCTATAGTGTAAGACATGGCACACTCTACATGTACAACCAACACCGCACCTATAGTGTAAGAGATGGCACACCCTACATGTACAGCAAACACCGCACCTATAGTGTAAGACATGGCACACCATACATGTACAACCAGCACCACACCTATAGTGTAAGACATGGCACACCCTACATGTACAACACAACTCCACACTATAGTGTAAGAGATGGCCACACCTACATGTTCAACAACACCGCACCTATAGTGTAAGACATAGCACACCCTACATGTTCAACCAACACGCACCTATACTGTAGAGACTATGGCACACCCTACATGTACAACCAACATCACAACTATAGTGTAATACATGGCACACCCTACATGTAAAACCAACACTGCACCTATAGTGTAAGACATGTCACACCCTACATGTACAAACAACACAGCACCTATAGTGTAAGAGATGGCACACCCTACATGTACAGCCAAACACCACAACCTATAGTTGTAAGGACAGCACACCCATTCATTGTACAACCAACACCACATCTATAGTGTAAGATATGGCACATCCTACATGTACAACCAACACAGCACCTATAGTGTAAGACATAGCACACCCTACATGTACAGCCAACACCGCACCAATAGTGTAAGACATGGCACACTCTACATGTACAACCAACACCGCACCTATAGTGTAAGAGATGGCATTAACCCCTATATGTTCAACCAACACCGCACCTATAGTTGTAGACATGGGCACACCATACATGTACAACAGCACTGGCACTATAGGTGTAGAGATGGCACACTCTACATGTAAAACCACACCGACCTATGTGTAAGGACATGGGCACACCCTTATGTACACCAGCACTGCACCTATAGTGTAAGAGATGGCACACCCTACATGTTCAACCAACACCGCATCTATTGTGTAAGAGATGGCACACCCTACATGTACAACAAACACCGCACCTATAGTGTAAGACATGACACACTCTACATGTACAACCAACACCGCATCTATAGTAAAAGAGATGGCACACCCTATATGTACAGCCAACACCGCACCTATAGTGTAAGACATGGCACACCCTACATGTACAAACTAGCACTGCACATTAAGTGTATGACATGCAACCCTCCATGTACATCAAACCGCACCTATAGTGTAAGAGATGACACACCCTACATGTACAACCAACACCGCACCTATAGTGTAAGACACGGCACACCCTACATGTACAACCAACACCGCACCTATAGTGTAAGACATGGCACATTCCTCATGTACAACCAACACCGAACCTATAGTGTAAGACATGGCACACCCTACATGTACAACCAACACCGCACCTATAGTGTAAGAGATGGCACACCCTACATGTACAGCCAACACCGCACCTATAGTGTAAGACATGGCACACCCTACATGTACAACCAACACCGCACCTATAGTGTAAGACATGGCACACCCTACATGTACAACCAACACCGCACCTATAGTGTAAGACATGGCACACCCTACATGTACAACCAACACCGCACCTATAGTGTAAGAGATGGCACACCCTACATGTACAACCAACACCGCACCTATAGTGTAAGACATGGCACACCCTACATGTACAACCAACACCGCACCTATAGTGTAAGACATGGCACACCCTACATGTACAACCAACACCGCACCTATAGTGTAAGAGATGGCACACCCTACATGTACAACCAACACCGCACCTATAGTGTAAGAGACGGCACACCCTACATGTATAACCAACACCGCACCTATAGTGTAAGACATGGCACACCCTACATGTACAACCAACACCGCACCTATAGTGTAAGACACGGCACACCCTACATGTACAACCAACACCACACCTATAGTGTAAGACATGGCACACCCTACATGTACAACCAACACCGCACCTATAGCGTAAGACATGGCACACCCTACATGTACAACCAACACCGCACCTATAACATAAGAGATGACACACCCTACATGTACAACCAACACTGCACCTATAACATAAGAGATGACACACCCTACATGTACAACCAACACCGCACCTATAGTGTAAGACATGGCACACCCTACATGTACAACCAACACCGCACCTATAACATAAGAGATGACACACCCTACATGTACAACCAACACCGCACCTATAGTGTAAGACATGGCACACCCTACATGTACAACCAACACCACACCTATAACATAAGAGATGACACACCCTACATGTACAACCAACACCGCACCTATAGGTAAGACACAGCATCACCCTCACATGTACTAACCACACCGCTTCCTATAGTGTAGAGACATGGACACACGCTACATTATACAACCAACACCAAACCTATATACATAAGAGTTGACAAAACCCTACTTGTACAACCAACAACTTGCCACCTATAGTATAAGAGATGTCACAACCTATATGTACAACCAACACCGCACCTATAGTGTAAGACATAGCACACACTACATGTACAACCAACACCTCACCTATAGTGTAAGAGATGGCACACCCTGCATGCACAACCAAACGAACTATCAGTGTAAGACATAGCACCACCCTACATGGACAACAACAACACCCTATAAACATAAGAGATGGCACCCCTACTTGTACATCCAACACCACACTATAGTGTAAGACATTGAATTTTATCATCCCCTACATGTACAACCAACACCACACCTATAGCGTAAGACATGGCACACTCTACATGTACAACCAACACCGCACCTATAGTGTAAGACATGGCACACCCTACATGTACAACCAACACCGCACCTATAGTGTAGGAGATGGCACACCCTACATGTACAACCAACACCACACCTATAACATAAGAGATGGCACACCCTACATGTACAGCCAACACCACACCTATAGTGTAAGACATTGCACACCCTACATGTACAACCAACACCGCACCTATAGTGTAAGACATGGCACACCCTACATGTACAACCAACACAGCACCTATAGTGTAAGAGATGGCACACCCTACATGTATAACCAACACCGCACTATAGATTGTAAAGAGATGGCACACTCTACATGTACAACCAGCACCGCACTTATAGTGTAAGAGATGGCACACCCTACATGTACAACCAACACCGCACCTATAGTGTAAGAGATGGCACACCCTACATGTACAACCAACACCACACCTATAGTGTAAGACATGGCACACCCTACATGTACAACCAACACCGCACCTATAGTGTAAGACATGGCACACCATACATGTAGAGCCAACACGCACTAGAGTGTAAGACATTGCCACACCCGACATGTACAACAACACCGCACCTATAGTGTCAAGACATGCGCACACCTACATGTACAACCAACACCACAACCTAATTTAAAAGGCGTAAAAAAAAAGGGACATGGGGGCACACCCTACATGTACAACAACACACACTATAACATAAGAGATGACACAGCTACCCTGTTGTCATATACACCAAGAATTTTTAGCTCTGTGCAAGTTGTCTATGACATCGATTATCATCATATAATATCATATCTCCTATCTTATTATTATCTATTATCTATCTATCTATTATTATACTATCTATCTTATCTATTCATATGTATCTATATCTATCTAATATACTATCTCCTTATCTATCTATCCCATATCTATCTATATATCTATCTTGCATGTTGCTATGGTTTCTGGCTGCATTGGGCCCACTGTTATATAGCATGTTTACTTTGCATGCATGATCGTGTATGTTATATCTATGGACGAGTGGAGATAAATGACTGTCAAGACATCTCTAACAGTTCTATTATCGGGTGAAACAAATGTGAAGCTAGTTAAAAATTCAAAGGTCATTAACAATTTTGCTAGACATTATATAATTAGCAGACCTAGTTACAATAAGTGGGATCTGTGGATGAAAATCTAATGTATAAGACTGTTTATCTATCTATCTATCTCCTATCTATCATATCATCATATCTAATCTATTCTATCTCATATATATCTATCTATCCATTAATATATATATCTATCTTCTCATATTATCTTATCATATCTATATATCTATCCATCTTTCTATCTATCTAGTCTATCTATCTATCCTCTATCTATCTATCCATAACTATCTATATCACATCTATCTATCTATCTATCTAGCTAGTCTATCTGTCTAATATCTATCTAGTTATCTATCTCATATCTATCTAATCTCATATCTATCTATCATCTCATATCTATCTATCTCATATCTATCTATCATCTATCTATCTATCTATTATCTATCTATCTCATATCTATCTATCTATATATCTCTACCTCATATTATCTATCTTATCTATCTATCTATCTATATCATCATCTATATCTATCTCATATCTATCTCATATCTATCTAACTCATATCTATTCTCATAATCTATCTAAATATATCGATCTATCTATCTATTCCTATCTCTTATCACTCTATCTATATCATATCTTCTTCCTGTCTATCTATTTCTCTATCTATCTGTCTATCTGTCTTCATATCTATTCTATATATTTATCTCATATCTATCTTATATATTATCTATCTATCTATCTATCTATCTATCTATCCCATATATATTTGGAGTTTTATATACTCCAGCATAGACTGTTGGAAATTAGGGCAATCTTCTCCTCCCTATACAACCCAAGGGAAGGGGAAATTATTTATATACATACTCATTTTGTGACCAGCAGTTATGAAATATTATGGATTATACCTCCAACCCTATGGAAGAAGCTGCACTGATCGCATCCTTTCCTATGACCTATTCCATCCTGACGATCAGGTACTAAGCATAACCTGTAATCATCACAGAAGATTCAATGTAAGAAGAAATAGAGAAAACTGTTATGTATTGACTGAAAGCTTCTGGAGAAAGATTCTGGGGATTACACAGAGATAACAGGAACCTTCATAAACAGATTTTATCATAAACCTTGTTCCACAACTCGGCGTAACGTAGATGATTAGCGGAGGGCCATTTGCATTGCTAACACCTACACAGACAGATGTTTACTGCATACGAAGGACAAGTCTAGGGAAGTGTTTATCCTAAATACAATTTGTCAGACAGTTCTCAGTTGGTGGAAGCGAAAGGTAGTGAATAAATAACGTGTTTATCATTTTGTTTGTAAATTTTTTTATTTTTTTTTAAAAACAATTACATCCCAAAAAGTCTAATTCCCCTATTCTATCCCCCATCTCCATTTATCCCCTATCTCCTAGTCTTGGCCCCCACAAGCTACCACCACTGAAAGCAGAATACAAGCAGTCCTCGACTTACGCCGTTCCAACTTACATCTGTCCCCTAGTTACAAACGGAGACTTATGGGGCATGCTGGCACTTGTAGTTCCATGTTCCCAAGCAGATAGTAGCTGTGGAACGACAAGTTCCAGCATGCCACAGCAGCACATGAGGTGAAAATGAGGTGAAATCTTCTTAACAAGAGCACTGTAAAAATCCTTCCTTGCACTATCTGAAAGTAAAGAAAAACCTTATGGGCTGGAGTCACATTTAAAGGGGTTGTATCATTACATTAAATGGTCATCAGAATAAGGGGACAGTGAAAACAAGCAACTTTGCAATTGGATGTCATTAGCAAAGATGTCTTATTATCACTGTCTCCCTTATCTTCATTTTCTGTAAACACTGTTCCCCAGTGCTGGTCGGATCCCACCTCCTTTCATTTCATTGGCTGATGGCTCTACTAATTTACATTCTGTCTGACCCCCGGTCATATTCACAGGAGCGTGCATTCCTGCCTCTCACTCAGAATAAGGGGCCGGCAACATTTCACTCTGCACAGCCAGCAGCTCCACAGTGACACTGCAGCTGCTTCTACAATCAGAAAACAGCAGAATTGTGCTCGGTGCCTAGTGCTCCTGCGTATAAACATAGAAAGGAGACAGATCTGTGCTGTTCTGGGTGAGTTCATAGAAGACTGGATTCAACTGTAACAAACCTCCAGCTGTGAGAGGAGAAGAGATCAGTGCTCTGGGTTCATAGAAGACTGTCTAGACTGTGGTATGTAAACAGCTCTTACAAAATAAGACTGCATAGGGAGAGGAACGACAGTGACATGTGGACTCAGACAGAGATGGGGGGAGCACACTGACTCAGGAGCGAGCATGAACAGCGAAGGAGGGGGATTATATAATCCCCCTTCAGTTAAGAAACACCCAGCGGGGAGGGGAAGAAATGCCCCTGGATTTGAAGAGCTGAGACTACATTGAAACCCACGACCTGTTGAAGCGCTAACTCCCCTTTCCGAACCCACCTGCAGTCCCGATCCCGTTCGTAACCCCGGGACTGCCTATACTCTTACAGGGGTAATAAATTCAATGGGACCTTAGCAGATCCTTGGTTTACAGCTAAGACTATGCTGAATCCCTATTATGATGAATACCAATGGTGACCAACAGACCCTACTGACTTACAAGGGGGTCTGATGGGTTTACACCACCGATCCTGTAGTGTCGACAGAAAATAGTGCAGAATGCAGGACTGCTCTATTATCAAAATCTACTGGATCTGCCGTTAAAGAGCATAGCCCTGCAGCAGGCCCCAGAATTTACCCACCGGATAAGTGGCCCCAGAAAAATGTAGAAGTTTGGCCTGAAAACCGGTTAAGAGCCTTAATATGGCCATAGACATTAAAAAATTTTTCACAGATCCCACTAATCGTCATTGGATTCACTGATAATATAATGCCCAGTAAAACTGACATTTTTATCTGGTTTAACATTTGTTTCCCCCAATGATGGAAGCGTTAGAAGCGTCTGACGGCTGCTTATCTCCACTTATTCATAGAAAGCAAAATGAATATGGTAGGATATGATCTCATAGAGCAGAGGACCCAGTGTAACCAGAAGCCATTCCATCATGTGAGAAAGAGGAAAAAGAACGAAAGAAAGTGGTGAGATTGATGAAAAAAGTGAGATAGATAGATAGATAGAGCCCAATGTAGCCAGAAACCATTCCATCATGTGAGAAAGAGGAAGGAGAAAGAAAGAAAGAAAGAAAGAAAGAAGAAAGAAAGAAAGAAAGGAAGAAGTGAGATTGATGGAAAAAAGTGAGACAGACAGACATGAGATAGATGGATAGATATAAGGTAGATAGATAGATCGATAGATAGATACATGGATAGATATGAGATAGATAGATAGATATGGGATAGATAGATAAATAGATACATGGATAGAGAGCCTAATGTAGTCAGAAACTATGCCAACATGTGAGAAAGAGAGGAAAAAACTAAAGAGAAAGAAAGACAGAAAGAAAGAATTAAAGATAGAAATGAGACAGATAGCTATAAGATACATGATAGATTGATGTGAGAGAGAAAGGTAGATAGATAGATAGATAGATAGATACAAGATGTATAGATATGAAATATACAGACTGATAGACGGATAAATAGATATTCAGATAGATATATTGACTCATAGATAGCTAGACAGATAAATGGATATTCAGAAAGATTGACTGATAGATAGATATGAGATAGATATGAGATAGATAGATAGATAGATAGATAGATAGATAGATATGAGATAGATAGATAGATAGATATGAGATAGATAGATAGATAGATAGATAGATAGATAGATATGAGATAGATAGATATGAGATAGATAGATAGATATGAGATAGATAGATAGATAGATAGATATGAGATAGATATGGGATAGATAGATAAATAGATATGAGATAGATAGAGATATATATAGATAGGAGATAGATAGATATGAGATGATAGATAGATAGATAGATGGATGGATAGATAGTAGGATGGATGGATGGATAGATAGATATTAGATAGATAGATAGATAGATATGATATGATAGATATGAGATAGATAGATAGATAGGAGATATATAGATAGATAGATATATGAGATAGATAGAAAGATAGATAGATATGATATAGATAGAAAGATAGAAAGTTATATAATAGATAGGAGATAGATAGATAGATATGAGATGATAGATAGATAGATAGATATATGAGATAGATAGATAGATAGGAGATAGATAGATATAGATAGATAGATAGATAGATAGATAGAAAGATAGATATGAGATAGATATGAGATAGATAGATATGAGGGATAACGATACATAGATGACAGATAAATAGATGTGAGATCTCTTAGGGGAGCAGGTAACTCTGTGCTCACGCTGACTTTACCTCGTCTCATTCATCTTCGGCAGATGTCAGGTGTTGCCGCACTCAGAATTGTCATTCAACACAGAACATGGATTGTGAATGCACAGATCCCGTCGTATCCTCGCACCTCCCGCCTCAGCGATCCCAAACCTTCTCGGAGAATCAATGCAGTGTGTCGGCCGCTGCACTTTTACACATTTCCCATCTTGGGGGGGCTTCACTTATTTTCTGCTCTTATTTTTGTCTATGAAATGCACACAGAATATGGGAAATCGCCAGACATGGCACAGATATGGAGATGGCAACAAGCTATGTGGACTCTGGAAATGTCTGCACCATATACTGTTGCGGGTGCAGTGGGGTCCTCAGTAAGGACAGCGGGGAGGATTTGGGCCTAGGGTGTTGAGGATGCGCTGTGTCCCTGGAGATCACCAGGCGATGCCTCCTGCCTTCTCCCATGGACGTGTTGTCAGCCCCCATGACAGCGGCGTGTTACTCGGCGGCAGCTGGTGCCGTGTTTGCTCACATTTACACCTATCGCTCAGCTCTTTGTTGTCAATTTCAACATGGGCTTGTTGCAGAGGTCATTTATCAGCTGCGGCTCTTCATGGAGGAGAAAGACATTAACAAGCTGCGCAATCACACAATGTGATGAACTGAGTGACATCTCCCCCGCAAAACACAAAACAGACGCCGCTTAACCACTTTGCAAAAATGAGGATGGAAATACTAGCGCACTTCAGTCAGCTTGTTAATAGGATATTAATGTGTGTATCAGGGTGATAACAATATGTTTGATATTACCTGTGCCATAGAGGCCGGACGTGCCGGAAGCTGAACTGCTCCCGCTTCCTTCATGATCAAATTTGTTTATCTGCACCTGCCACTAGGGCGGGCTCACTGCATACAGACTTATACAACTATGCGAATTATATACAGGCAGTCCCCTAATTATACTGTTCTGACTTGCATCTGTCCCCTAGTTACAAAGAGAGACTTATGGGGCATGCTGGCACTTGTAGTTCCATAGTCCACAGCAAATAGTAGCTGTGGAACGACAAGTTGCAGCATGCCGCAGCAGCACATGAGGTCAAATCTTCATAACAGGGGCACAGACAGCAAAACAAATGTAAAAACCCAAAACTAAAAAAAAAAACTTTTGTGATGGAGTAACATTTAATAAATAACTTGCATACAAATTCAACTTAGGAACAAACCTGCGGTCTTTACCCCGTTCGTAACTCGGGGACTGCCTGTACATCCATATGCAATGCGCTCCATCTAGTGGTGGCTGCAGGCAAGCAGAATGTTATTATTTAAAGGGGTTGTCCATTAAAAATATTTCATTAAATTAGGGCCAAAGTGGGCAAAAAAATAAATAAATAAAAAAGATACCTACCTACTTGTCCCCCACTGAAGCTCCACCGCAGTCCTCTCCTCTGCACTTCCGGGTTTTTGTCTTGACACAGAGGAGAGGTGGCACTAGATTCACTTACAATGGAGTGTGAGCCTCTCCTGCATGTCAGGAAGAGAACCCGAAAGTGAAGGGCAGTGGATCACCGAGGAGCTCCAGATTGGTTACAGATGGCAAGGTAAGTATCACATTTTTTTTCTTTTTTGCTCAAACTGGTCCCAATTTCATGATTTTTTTTTTGTTTAGTAAACGCAAGGTGTCAGCTGTCTGAGGGATCTGCTGATCATATAAGTCTATGGAGAGGGGAGGGGGTTGAGTGGGAGTGGCTGGAGAAAAATACAGAAAGAAAGGCACTCAGAGACACTGCTGCTACTTCTAGTAAGTGTTATATATCACTCCAGTACTGGATTCACAGTTCATACTGCTTTATAATGTCCTCCATGCTGTTTCCATAGAGTTATAGGGCGAAGGATCTACTATCCTGCATTTGCAGTATATGGGAGACATCATAGCAGATACTCATATATAGAGTTATCGGGGGTAGGATCCACCCTTTCTGTGTGTGCAACTTATAGGAGACATCATAACAGCAAGTCTCCTATAGAGATATAGGGGGCAGGATCTCCACTTGTGTGTGCAGGGTCTGGGAGACATCATAGCAGTCTCCTCTAGAGATATAGGAGCAGAAAGTCCTCTTCTGTGTGTGCAGTGTATGGGAGACATCATAGCAGCTGGTCTCCTATAGTGATATAGGAGGCAGGATCTCCTCTTCTGTGTGTGCAGTGTACAGGAGACATCATAGCAGCTAGTCTCTTATAAAGATATAGGAGGCAGGATCTGCTCTTCTGTGTGTGCAGTGTATGGAAGACATCATAGCAGCTAGTCTCCTATAGAGATATAAAAAGGCAGGATCTCCTCTTCTGTGTGTGCAGTGTATAGGAGACATCATAGCAGCTAGTCTCCTATAGAGATATAGAGAGGCAGGATCTCCTCTTCTGTGTGTGCAGTGCAGGGCCGTTCCTAGGGGCGGGCAGGGCGAGCGACCGCCCGGGGCGCCGAGGCTCCGCTCACCCGAGGGGGCGCCCCTGACTCTGCACGGCTGTGCGCAGAGCCAGCAGCTGCCGGTACAAGGAGGAGGCGGGACGGATCGTTCCCGTCCTGACTCCTCCCCTGTATCAGCGTCGCAGGGGGAGCACAGCTTTCACCGCACCCCTGTGACGCTGCGTCCCCTCGGCGGCAGAGGCAGCTCTGCCGCCGAGGAGATCCCTTGGAGCTGCGTGCAGCGTAAGTAGCGTGATGACGTCACGCCGCTTACTCCGCTCAGCAGCTCCCGGAGCTGGACATGCGGACCGCGGTCTGGTAAGTAATTATTTGTTATTTTATAATTACTTACAGGGGGGCATCACTGGCTACAAGGGGGGCATCACTGGCTACAATGGGGGGCATCACTGGCTACAAGGGGGGCATCACTGGCTACAATGGGGGGGCATCACTGGCTACAAGGGGGGCATCACTGGCTACAGGGGGGGCATCTACTGGCTACAAGGGGGCATCTACTGGCTGCAGGGGGCATCACTGGCTACAAGGGGGCATCACTGGCTACAGGGGCATCACTGGCTATAAGAGGGGCATCACTGGCTACAGGGGGCTACTACCTGGCTATAGGGGGCATCACTGGCTACAGGGGGCATCACTGGCTACAGGGGGAATCAACTGGCTACAGGGGGCTACTACGTGGCTACAGGGGGCATATTACATGGCTACCATATGAGATGCTATAGATGGGGAGGTTGTATAGAGATAGGAATTGGTTGGGAAGTGCTGATAAAGGGAGGAGTCTAAGATGTTTGTTTTGTAAATTTTACAGTGTAGAGTCAGGAGTAGTCGTCATGGCGTCTGGGACAGATGGAAAAGAAGAAGAAGAGAAAGAGAACAACTCTTCAGAGACGTCTCCTGCGAGTCACTAGATATAACTTTACTGTAACCATTTATATGTTTGCAGAGCCTGTGTACAGCGGGTATCCACCATTGTATGGTCACTGTATGGGTGTAATATAGGTTGTAGTATAATGGTTTATACTCTGTAATGGTCAGTTTGTATTATTTAGTCACTCTGTGGTGATATGTGGTCATGGTGTGGCGGTATTATTCGGTCACTGTGTGTTGGTGATATGTGGTCTTAGTGGTCTTGCGATTCTGGTCGGTGTAGCGGTGTTATTTGGTAACTGTAGGACTATGATTTAGTAGTTTAATACGTAGCACATTGTGGTCAAGCTTTTTGTATATTTTGGCTTTGGTTTATGGTGATGCTCTGTGGTGCATTATGTTATGGTGGGGAGGGGGGGGTGCAATTTCTTCACCTCGCCCTGAGTGAAATTTAGCCTAGGAACGGCCCTGGTGCAGTGTATAGGAGACATCATAGCAGCTAGTCTCCTATAGAGATATAGAGAGGCAGGATCTCCTCTTCTGTGTGTGCAGTATATGGGAGACATCATAGCAGCCAGTCTCCTATAGTGATATAGGGGGCAGGATCTCTGCTTGTGTGTGCAGTGTATGGGAGACATCATAGCAGCTAGTCTCCTGTAGAGATATATGGGGCACAATCTCCTCGTGTGTGTGCAGTGCATGGACATCATCATAGCAGTAATTCTCCTATAGAGATATAGGAGGCTGGATCTCCTCTTCTGTGTGTAATGTATGGGAGACATCATAGCAGCTAGTCTCCTATAGAGATATAAGGGGCGGGATCTCCTCTTTTGTGTGTGTGCAGTGTATGGGAGACATCATAGCAGCTAGTCCCCTATAGAGATATAGGGGACAGGATCTCCTCTTCTGTGTGTGCAGTGTATGGGAGACATCATAGCCACTAGGCTCCACCCACTAGCTGAAAATTAGAGATGGAGCCTGCAGTGGTAAAAACTGCCATACAAAACGTATATTGTGGCCAAAAATACCCCATGTTCACACAGGACTGGTCACCCCAAAAATTCACCTAAACATTGAGAAACATTTTAACTCTTATAAATTCATGACGATAAAGCAGGAGATAAAATATGTAGGGGAGATACACACATGGCTGTCAGGGAATGCTGGGAGTTGTAGTTTTACAACAGCTGGGAGGGCCACTGGTTGGGGATCGCAGACACCTATTGGTAGGGGTAACAGTGTGAAACTAATCATCACACACCTACGTTTCACACAGCTTTCCTAGGCTGAGAATAGATAATATGCCTATTCATGAATCCCTGTCTACATGCTTTAGCCCAATGGGCAGATTTGCTGACCCCAGACACATTTTATACAGACCCCTGGCTCTTAAAACGGTAACATTGATCCCTGTGGAGGGAGCATTCACTGCTAATGTACGATGAGGACTTTGTTTTACTACATAGAGTTCAGGAAAGTGGATAATCCTGTTAATCTGTAACATCTCCTAGGTTTCTGTGCTGTCCTGGTTTTCAGTAATAATCTGTTTATTTGGTCTGGTGCGGTCCCTGCTACCGGTCACTTCCCTCATATGGGACATCATAGTTACAACGCATTTCACGCAGCGTCCAATGGAGGCATATGTTAAAGGGGTCTTCCCACCATAGAGGGTACATTGATGGGATATGCCATCAAAGTGTGATCCCACCTCTGGAACCAGCACCTCTCTCAGGAACAGCTTAGAAAAGAGAGGTGGTCACACTTGCGCATGACTCTCCATTCTGTTCTATGGGAATTCCCAGTACAAGTGAGCAGTGTGTTTGGCTGTACTCCTTCTATAGAACAGAATGGAGAGCTGTGCACATGTGTAACTTGCTGGGGAGTGCGCTTGACTCTCCATTCTGTTCTATGGGAATTCCCAGTACAAGTGAGCAGTGTGTTTGGATGTACTCTTCCATAGAACAGAATGGAGAGTTGTGCACATGTGCAACCTGCTGGGGAGTGCGCACGACTCTCCATTCTGTTCTATGGGAATTCCCAGTACAAGTGAGCAGTGTGTTTGGCTTTACTCCTCCCATAGAACAGAATGGAGAGTTGTGCACATGTACAACCTGCTGGGGAGTGCGCACAACTCTCCATTCTGTTCTATGGGAGTTCTGAGGACAGGTGAGCAGTGTGTTTGGATGTACTCTTCCATAGAACAGAATGGAGAGTTGTGCACATGTGCAACCTGCTGGGAGTGCGCACAACTCTCCATTCTGATATATGGGAATTCCCAGTACAGGTGAGCACAGTGTTTGGCTGTACGCCTCCTATAGAACAGAATGGAGAGCTGTGAACATGTGTAACTTGTTGGTGAGTGCGCATGACTCTCCATTCTGTTCTATGGGAATTCCCAGTACAAGTGAGCAGTGTGTTTGGATGCACTCCTCCCATAGAACAGAATGGAGGGTGAGAACTGTGATACATGTGTAATCATTTGTTGGTGCAGTGTGCGCATGATCTCTCATATTCTGTTCTATGTGAATGCTTCCAGTACAGAGTGAGCATGTGTGTTTTTGTGTACTCCTCCCATAGAACAGAATGGAGAGTTGTGCACATGTACAACCTGCTGGGGAGTGCGCCTGACTCTCCATTCTTTGTTTCTATAGGGAGTTTTACTGAGTATCCAACAGGTGAGCCTAGTGTGTTTTGGTCTGTAATATGTCTACCTCCCATTGAACAGAATGGAGAATTGTGCACATGTGCAATCTGCTGGGGAGTGCGCACGACTCTCCATTCTGTTCTATGGGAGTTCTGAGTACAGGTGAGCAGTGTGTTTAGCTGTGCTCCTCCCATTGAACAGAATGCAGAGTTGAGCGCATGCGCAACCTGCTCTCCATTCTATGTCGACACATTTGGGGGCCCGTTCTATCACACTTTGATGGTATATCCTAGCGATTTGCCATTAAATTCCATGCTGAGGACACCCCTTTAAGGAAATTTCCTGATATGTGAATCCCACTTATATCTCATTCTTGCCAACTTTGGAAAGATGCCTTCAGGGAGATCTCGCGTTGCGGCACACACATTGCACCGGCCTAGTATTTTGGGTAAACCACACCACCTTTTACACAAAAACACACAATTTTTGCAACTGTATAACAACTCTGGATAATAGTATTGAATAATGTGACATTTCGTTCGGTGAGGGCGCATACATTATAGGAGCGCCGGCCTCCTGACTGTCGCACATGCGCAGCTGATGATTATCTAGTGGGCATGCATGCTGTCAGGAGGCCGGCGCTTTTATAGTGTAGCCGCCCTCCTACTGTAGCCGGAAGGGATAACATTCCGAATGGAAGGTCATCACCTAAAGAGTAACTATCACCTCAACACAAACACACAAAAAATGATAGTAGATGAAATTATAAGACTTTTCTCTAATACATGTCATTAGCAATAAAGAGGATTTTCCTCAGTTTTACAGGAGAACAGGTTTTACTTTCACTTTGTAACTCAGGAAAATCTTATAATTCTGTTGGGAGATACCAACTGTGCAGGGGGAGCTGAGGGCATAGATGCTTGTACAGGGTAATCTGAGTCTCTCACTACATACAGTACAACAGGCACAGCACACTGAGGACATAGTGTGACAGAGTTTACCTGTTGCTTCAGCCTCCTCATCCATAGAAAACAGCCATCTAGATCACACTGCTGCTGGTGTGCACGTGATGTAGACTTACAGGCTCCCCCCTGCACAGTGGGCTCTCCCAGCTCAGAAGCAGGAGATTTGATACAGCTGTTAACATAGTCATTCGTCAATGCTGTCATGTGCTGACTTGGCCCGACTTCAGAGCTGTGTTAAAGGGCCAGCGCTTTTTTTAAAAACAGAATTACAGGTGAAATGCTTTAGTGAAGCATATTTGAGAAAATGTATGAATTTTAGTCTTCTTTTACTTCATGAGGTTTCTCTGAAGGTGATAGGTTCTCTTTAAGGACATATAAATAATAATAAAAATAACGTGAAAGCACAATATATAAAATACATAAAAATGTAATAAAGTCTACAGAAACGGCTTAGCCCATGGTGAGCCGAACTAATAAAAAAAGGAACCAGCCAACCCCTTTAATTAGGGGGGGGGTCCCAAGGTAGCAGTTGCACCAGGTCCAATGGCTCCTTTCTCTGAGCCACATGGTTCTGCATTAAGGGATACGGGTGCTCCAGATTACAGCTTGGCGTGATGTCCTGGACACACTTTTCGGCCAGTTACTGGTCACCTGCTCCCGGTTTATGGCCATCTTGCTTACAGCTGGTGAAGTTCTTCTATTTCCCATAATGCCACTGTCCCTGTGCTATCTCGGCAATGTGTTCTGTGCTCTCTCCACATCATGATAGCAGAAGGTTTCCATGTCCTTGAGGTTTATGAGGATTATATGTAGAGATCACGATCTCACAATGCCCTCTTATTCCAGCCCTGGCCCAGCGCAATGCTCTATTGTTCTCCGTTTGCGAGCGGCCTTCACGGTTTTTTCTAATGCTTTATCCTTCAGTACGACAAGAATGAACTGCTACTGCCGCAATAGAAACACTGGTTCCGGCCGCACAGAAGAACCAGTGATTAGATTTATCTGCGGCTGGACTGTAAAGCTGATCAAAATATCTTTTCTGTATGTTTTTTTTTATTTTATGATTTGGCTACATTTTAAAGATACAGCAGGTTATCTACCCCTAATGGCTGATAACAGGGACCAAAAGATCACAATAAACTGCACAATAACCCCCCCTTGCTTGTAATTTCGTATCCCCTGTTATCATCCAGTTGGATCTAAGGTCCTGTAAATGTTTGCCTCCTGTTATTACCCAGATGGATCTAGTGCCCTTGAAAGTACGACACATTTGCCCCTGTCCCACTATCAGGGCTGCCAACAGTCCTCTTTCAGCCATTTCTGGGTCCCATATAGCCAAACCAAATGGGGCCCCCACCCATTACTAGTTCCTATCTTTTACCATATCAGCGGGCCCCTACTTGATCAGGGCCCCTGACAAGAGTACTGGCAGTACTGCCCTGTTGGCACCCCTGCCCACTTTAGTCATTCAGGTTCTATCCAATGAGGGTTTTCCTTGCAGACTCCAGCACACAACCTGTTAACCTCCCATTAGGCCGTATAAGTGCCACAGTTTCTTGGCAAAGACCGGAAGATTATGATCAATGCAGCGTCCGCTCAGATCCTGTCCTCCTGCCTAATGATGGAGCCTGATGGATGGTCACTGTATGATTTATGCAGCTGCAGATGCCCACCAGCCCTGGCACGAAATCCTACCAATCACCTCACCTTGTGACGTGTAGCTATGCACTTGCCTCATATATAGAATTTGTTAGAGCAGTTACGATACTAAGTGTTCTCTGCTGCATCTGCCAAATCTACATGAATCATAAGCAGCTTTAATGTCTTGTCCTAAATTGCACTAGAGCTTAGAATAGTATGGCCGATTTTAAAGAGCATATACCCCCATTTTCAGATACCCCAATAGCATGTAGGTTTGACGGTCAGAAACCCTCATGTATCATCCAGAGCAGAAAGCAGCAATAAGTAGCATTGCTAACTCTGGAGGAACAATAGGTGTAATACTTCATTTCTCCTTTGGAGGTGCTGCAGGGGAATCAAACTCTTGCTGCTGGCTTCCTACCCATATTACAGCTGATTGCTGGGGGTCATAGTGATACAGTGGGTACAGAAAATATTCAGACCCCTTTAAATGTTTCACTCTCTTTCATTGCAGCCATTTGGTATACTGCAAATTCTATATAGACAGAGGATTTAAACCAATCTATCACTGCAAATTATAATCCCTGTTAAAACAAAAACTTTAAACTAAGACTATCTAAAATTATGCAATCTAAACCCCTATATATTACCACTACATACCTAGATATACAGCATACTCGTGTTAAATCCGTCAGTGAGTGTTTCGCCCCGATAAAGGGCGCTCCTCTTTTATGACATGACAGTACACTCAACGTGTATAGAAACCTTAATCCCAGCTATCCCGACCGTTTCCCACGTACACATTTTAGCGGTCTTCAGGGGAATCAAAAACCCTACTCGCTGTGGAATAAGAGTACGCTATATACAACCATATACAACATGTCTACAACACAAAATACCTTCCTATTCAAATTAGGTAGGGAGACTGATACTTAACATAGAATGCAGCCGGGTTATAAAAAATGATAGTCCCCGCACTCCTTTGGTAGGGCTGGCACCCAGGAAAAAGGGGGAAACCTCATTTGGTAACATCCAAAAAGTTAAATTTTTTGGCACATTAATGACACTCTGCCCCACTTGAAAGAAAAAAAAAAACAGAAATGTTAGAAATTTTTGCTAATTTATTAAACAAGAAAAACTGAAATATCACATAGTCATAAGTATTCCGGCCCTTTGCTCAGTATTGAGTAGAAGCACCTTTTGAGCTAGTGCAGCCATGAGTCTTCTTGGGACTGATACAACAGGTGTTTCACACCTGGCTTTGGGGATCTTCTGCCTTTCTTCCTTGCAGATCCTCTACAGGTCCCCAGGTTGGATGGTGAACTTTTGGGGGACGCCATTTTTCAGGTCTCTCCAGAGATGCTCAATTGGGTTTAGGTCAGGGCTCTGGTTGGGCCAGTACAGAATGGGCACAGAGTTGTTCTGAAGCCGCTGCTTTGTTATTTTAGCTGTGTGCTTAGGGTCATTGTCTTGTTGGAAGATGAACCGTCGGCCCAGTCTGAGGTCCAGAGCGTCTGGAAGAGGTTTCCATCCCGGATATCTCTGCACTTGGCCGCATTCATCTGTCCTTCTATTGCAACCAGTCGTCCTGTCCCTATCCCCCTAGCATGATGCTGCCCCCACCATGTGTCACTGCCCCCCATCGCATCATGCTGCCCCACCATGTGTCACACTGCCCCCATAAGCATGATGCTGCCCCCACCATGTGTCCAAATGCCCCCCATAGCCTGATGCTGCCCCCACCTTTTGGCACTGCCCCCATAGCATTTTGGTGCCCCTACCATGGGTCACTGCCCCCCATAGCATGATGCTGCCCCCACCATGTGTCACTGCCCCCCATAGCATAATGCTGCCCCCCCCTTGTGTCCCTGCCCCCCATATCATGATGCTGCCACCACCATGTGTCCCTGCCCCCCATAGCATGATGCTGCCACCACCATGTGTCACTGCTGGGATTGTATTGGGCAGGTGATGAGGAGGGCCTGGTTTTCCCCCACCTCTTACAATTCACACCAAAAAGTTCAATCTTCACCTCATCAGACCAGAAAATTTGATTTCTCATAGTCTGGGAGTCCTTCATGTGTTTTTTTGCAGACTGTCTGCGGCTTTCATGTGTCCTGCACTGAGGAGAGGCTTCCGTCTGCGGCTTTCCTATGTCCTGCACTGAGGAGAGGCTTCCGTCTGCAGCTTTCTTGTGTCTTGCACTGAGGAGAGGCTTCCATCTGCGGCTTTCTTGTGTCTTGCACTGAGGAGAGGCTTCCGTCTGCGGCTTTCCTATGTCTTGCACTGAGGAGAGGCTTTTCTGTCTGCGGCTTCATATGTCTTGCAGTGTGGAGAGGCTCCCGTCTGCGGCTTTCACGCGTCTTGCACTGAGGAGAGGCTTCCGTCTGCGGCTTTCATGTGTCTTGCACTGAGGAGAGGCTTCCGTCTGCGGCTTTCATATGTCTTGCACTGAGGAGAGGCTTCCGTCTGCGGCTTTCATATGTCTTGCACTGAGGAGAGGCTTCCGTCTGTGGCTTTCCTATGTCTTGCACTGAGGAGAGGCTTCTGTCTGCAGCTTTCATATGTCTTGCACTGAGGAGAGGCTTCCGTCTGTGGCTTTCCTATGTCTTGCACTGAGGAAAGGCTTCTGTCTGCAGCTTTCATATTCTTGCACTGAGGAGAGGCTTCCGTCTGCGGCTTTCATGTGTCTTGCACTGAGGAGAGGCTTCCGTCTGCAGCTTTCATGTGTCTTGCACTGAGGAGAGGCTTCCATCTGCGGCTTTCATAGTTTTATTGCTTGCACTGAGGAAGGCTTCCGTCTGCGGCTTTCTTGTGTCTTGCACTGAGGAGAGGCTTCCGTCTGCGGCTTTCCTATGTCATGCACTGCGGAGAGGCTTCCGACTGCGGCTTTCATATGTCTCTTGCACTGAGGAGAGGCTTCCGTCTGCGTTTTCCTGTGTCTTGCACTGAGGAGAGGCTCCCGTCTGCAGCTTTCATATGTCTTGCACTGAGGAGAGGCTTCCGTCTGCGGCTTTCATATGTCTTGCACTGAGGAGAGGCTTCGGTCTGCGGCTTTCCTATGTCTTGCACTGAGGAGAGGCTTCCGTCTGTGGCTTTCATATGTCTTGCACTGAGGAGAGGCTCCCGTCTGCGGGCTTTCATATGTCTTCCTCTGACGAGAGGCTTCCGTCTGCGGCTTTCATGTGTCTTGCACTGAGGAGAGGCTTCCATCTGCGGCTTTCATGTGTCTTGCACTGAGGAGAGGCTTCCATCTGCGGCTTTCATGTGTCTTGCACTGAGGAGAGGCTTCCATCTGCGGCTTTCATGTGTCTTGCACTGAGGAGAGGCTTCCGTCTGCGGCTTTCCTATGTCTTGCACTGAGGAGAGGCTTCCGTCGGCTGCACTCTGCTATAAAGCCCCGACTGCTGGAGGCTGCAGTGATCCGTGACTTTGTGGAACCTTCTCCCATCTCCCTACTGCATCTCTGGAGCTCAGCCACAGTGATCTCGGGGATCTTCTTTAACTCTCTCACCAAGGCTTTTCTCCCACGATTGCTTAGTTTGGATGGATGGCCGGGTCGAGGAAGAGTTGTGGTCGTCCCAAACTTCTTCCATATTAGGATTATGGAGGCCACTGTGCTCTTAGGAACCTTAAGTGCTGCAGAAATTCTTATGTAACCTTGGCCAGATCTGTGTTTTGCCACAATTCTGTCTCTGAGCTCCTTGATTCTCATGTGCTCTGACATGCACTGTGTGCTGTGAGGTCTTATATAGACAGGTGTGTGCCACTGGGGCCAATCTCGTAATATGCTCTCTGCAGTCAGCTTGTGGCTCGCTACTCGCCAACCTCAGAGAACACAGAGATGATCGCAGCTTGCACAGTTCTCCCTATTAATTTCTATTGGAGTTCTGAATAAAGCCAAGTGAGAATGCTTGGGTATATTCAGAACTCCAATAGAAATGACAGGGGGAAGAGCTGTGCATGCGCAACCATTTATCTGTTCACTGGGGTCTCTGAAGCTCGTAGCTCGCTATTATCTGACCTTAGAGAACACAGAGATGGTCGCCCTTACTCATTTTTCCCCATTAATTTCTTTGGAAATTCCAAACATAGCCAAGTGAGAATCCTTGGGTATATTCAGAACTCCCATAGAAATGAATGGGGGAAGAACTGCGCATGCGCAACCATTTCTCTGCTCACTGAGATCTTTAAAGCTCATTGCTTGCTACTAGCTGACCTCAGACAACACAGAGATGGTTGTGCTTGCCCAGTTCTCCCCATTCATTTCTATGGGAGTTCCAAATATTGCCGAGCGAGAATGCTAGGGTATATTCAGAACTCACATAGAAATGAATGGGGGAATAACTGCGCATGCGCAACCATTTCTCTGCTCACTGAGGTCTTTAAAGCTCATAGCTTGCTACTAGCTGACCTCGGAGAACACAGAGATGATTGCGCAGTTCTCCCTATTAATTTCTATAGGAGTTTCAAATATAGCCAAGCGAGAATGCATGAGTATATTCAGAACTCCCATTTTAATGAATGGTCGAATAGCTGCGCATGTGCGACCATTTCTCTGTTCACTAAGGTCTCTGAAGACTGTAGCCTGTTACTAGCCAGCTTCAGCGAACACAGAGATGGTTGCGCTTCTGCAGTTCTCCCCCTTCATTTCTATGGGAGTTTTAAATATAGCCAAGCGAGAATGCTTGAGTATATGCCGAACTCCCCTAGAAATGAACGGGGGAAGAGTTGCGCGACCATTTCTCTGTTCACTGAGGTCTTTGAAGCTTGTAGCTCGTTACTATCCAGCCTCTCAGAACACAGAGATGGTTGCGTTTGCACAGTTCTCCCCATTAATTTCTATGGGAGTTCCAATAATGCTAGAGTCTATTCAGAACTCCCATAGAAATGAAGGGGGGAAGAACTGCGCATGCGCAACCTTATGCGCATATTATGAGATGGGAACAGCACTTTAAAGGGGGTTTTACAAGATTAGAAAAGCATAGCTGATTGCTTCCTGAAATAGCGCCACCCCTGTCCATAGGTTGTGTCTGGTATTACAGCTCAGTTCCATTGTAGTTAATGGAGTGGAAGAGAAATATCACACACAAGCTGACCGTTTTTGGAAGAAAGCAGCCATGTTTTCTAATCCTTATAAATCCTTTTACACCAGGAGCCTCGTGTGGTCGTTTTACTGTATTAAATCAGTGTATAAGTGTTCTGCCGCACATTTTCCCATTTTTAAACACCGCTCATGGGGCACTGTCAGCATTTGGCATATTGGCCCCTGAGGTGTTTAACTCACTGCACTTTACTCCGGGGGCCGATTTGCCATGCTGCTAAACTGCAGTTGTTCAGATTAACTATGGAGCAGACAGAAGTCTGTAACAGCTTCCATGTAGTCTATATATCCTGACTAGTCATTTGTGAGATCCATATTGTTCCCATTGTCTCAGCAGCACAGATCTGGGTAATATAATAATGGGTACAATATACGGCCCCTGGCCCCGGGGGCCCATAAACATCACCACAATGTTACGGAAAGCTTTTTTCTCCGAAAGGCTATTATATAGCACATAAGCGAGCGCGACCGCACATCTGCCGTATCTCTGGAGATCAGTCCAGAAGCCGCGCGCTCAGGCCACCATTTATATCACTGGTTTATAATAAATTGATAAATCGCAGACCCGCTCCGTCCGGAGTATAAATGTCATTTTTACAGACCCGGAGCTGAGTCACTTATTAAAGCTGGGAACACGTTATTACATCTAGGTGGGATATAGATGACATGTCAGGTTGCGTTAGGTGGGGAAGATATTTTCCGACGCACAGTGCACTTCCTGTTAACAAACCTGACCGTATACTAACAAAGGAAATCGCAGAATAATAAACATATATATATATATACGGGCAGTCCCCGGGTTACAAACGGGTTAGGGACTGTAGGTTCGTTCTTAAGTTGAATTTGTATGTAAGTCGGAACCACTATATTTAGTACATGTATGGTGTATATGTATGGTGTGTAATTATAGGCAGGTATATGTCCCCTAGCAGGTATTTGTCCCCCATAGCAGCTATAGGCAGGTATATGTCCCCTCATAGGCAGGGATAGGTCCCTCATAGCAGGTATAGGTTTTCATAGCAGGTATAGTTCCCCATAGCAAGTATAGGCAGGTATATGTCCCCCATAGCAGGTATAGGCAGGTAAGTCCCCCATAGGCAGGTATATGTCCCCCATAACAGGTATAGGCAGGTATGTCCCCCATAGGTAGGTATATTACCCCCATAGCAGGTATAGGATATGTCCCCATAGATAGGTATAGGCCCGGGAGTCCCCCATGAGATAGGTATAGGCAGGCATGTCCCCCATAGATAGTTTGGGGGTCCCCAGGGGCAGGCATGTCCCCCATAGATAGTTTATAGGCAGGTATGTCCCCCATTGTACTATGGCAGGTATGTCCCCCATAGGCAGTATAAGGCAGGTATGTCCCCCCTAGGCGGATATAGGCAGGGATGTCCCCCATAGTAGTATAGCAGGTATGTCCCCCATGGTAGCATAGCAGTATGTTCCCCCATAGGAGGTATAGGCAGGTATGTCCCTCATAAGCAGATATAGGCAGGTATGTCCCCCATGAGGTAGCTCCAGCAGGTAAGTCCCCCATAGTAGTATAGGCAGGTAATGTCCCCCATAGTAGCTATAGGCAGTATGTCCCCCATAGGCGGATATAGGCGGTATTGTCCCCCATAGGCGAGATAGGAGGTATGTCCCCCATAGGCAGATAAGGCAGGTATGTCCCCCATAGATAGGTATAGCAGGTATGTCCCCCCATAGGTAGGCATAGCAGGTATGTCCCCCATAGGGAGGTATAGGCAGGTATGTCCCTCATAAGCAGATATAGGCAGGTATGTCCCCCATAGGTAGCTCCAGCAGGTATGTCCCCCATAGGTAGCTATAGGCAGGTATGTCCCCCATGGGCAGATATAGGCAGGTATGTCCCCCATAGATAGATATAGGCAGGTATGTCCCCCATAGGCAGATATAGGCAGGTATGTCCCCCATAGATAGGTATAGGCAGGTATGTCCCCCATAGGTAGGTATAGCAGGTATGTCCCCCATAGGGAGGTATAGGCAGGTATGTCCCCCATAGGTAGTTATAGGCAGGTATGTCCCCCATATTTATTAAAAAAAATAACAAATATAAATACTCACCTCGCTCCCCCGCTGCTCGGAGGCTTACCTGCGGCTCGGTCTCTGCGGCTCCTGGACTTCTGGCACAGGCCGGTGATGTCATCAGGCCGCGCAGGCAGCGGGATGACATCGCGCGCTGCCTGTGCCGGAGACTCCGGAAGGTCGCGTGTCTGCTTGCGGCCTTCTGGAGTTCTATTGCGGAGCAGGGAGTGCTCGCTCTCTGCTCCGCAATAGAGGCTTCAGCTCTATGCGCTCCGGGCCATGGCAGTGCCCGGACACCGACGGGGACCGGAGAGTCAGCTGCATGCGCTCCTAGGAGTCGCGTGCAGCTGCAAAGATTGCTGATAGCGCCCGGGCCACCGCAGCGCTCGGACGCTATCAGCGGTCCCTGGCTTGCGTTGTTACGGTCCCCGTTCGTAACTAGGGGACAGACGTAAGTCGGAACGACGTAAGTCGGGGACTCACTGTACCTATCTGATCAGGGGTGTAACTAGAATTCATAGGGCACCATAGCAATATAAGACCGGCAATGGCATTGCAGTGCGTAATAGTATAAATATTACTGCCATATACAGGCTCTGACTGGCCCACAGGGATAGAAGGGCCTAATGTCTGTTTCCCTCTCCAACCCCTCTCTCTATGATCTGTTGGATGATTCCTTACTGTACAACAGTTCTTCTGGAGGGCCGCCTTGTACAGATTCACGTAATCAAAGTGATGGGACCAATCATGGCTGTGCCCCCTCTCTTCAAGCTCACATACAGTACCCTGTAGAGCCCACATACTATGTAATGCCTATATACCCTGTAGAGTTTACATACCATCTAGATCCTATATACCTTGTAGAGCCCACATACACTGTAGATCCTATATACCTTGTAGAGCCCACATACACTGTAGATCCTATATACCAGTGTTTCTCATCTCCAGTCCTCAAGACCCACCAACAGGTCATGTTTTCAGGATTTCCTCAGTATTGCACAGCTGATATAATTAGCATAGCACAGGTGATATCATTATTGTCAGTGCTTTCGTGCGGGACAGTGAAACATGCACCTTTTGGTCAGTCTTAGACACGGATACTTGAGAAACACTGCTAATATACTGTGGAGATTTACAAATACCTGTAATCTATTACCTTGTAGAGCCACAGCTCTGTAGATCCTTATATATACCTTGTAGAGTTTACATATCCTGTAGATCCTATATACCTTGTAGAGCCAACACTCTGTAGATCCTATATACCTTGTAGAGTTTACATATCATGTAGATTCTATATACCTTGTAGAGCCCACATACCCTGTAGATCCGATATACCTTGTAGAGTTTACCTACCATGTAGATCCTATATTCCTTGTAGAGCCCACATACTCTGTAGATCCTATATACCTTGTAGAGCCCACATACTCTGTAGATCCTATATACCTTGTAGAGTTTACATATCATGTAGATCCTATATACCTTGTAGAGCCCACATACCCTCTAGATCCGATATACCTTGTAGAGTTTACCTACCATGTAGATCCTATATAACTTGTAGAGCCCACATACTCTGTAGATCCGATATACCTTGTAGAGTTTACCTACCATGTAGATCCTATATACCTTGTAGAACCCACATACCCTGTAGATCTGATATACCTAGTAGAGTTTACGTACCATGTAGATCCTATATACCTTGTAGAGCACACATACCCTGTAGATCTGATATACCTAGTAGAGTTTACGTACCATGTAGATCCTATATACCTTGTAGAGTTTACATACCATGTAGATCCAATATACCATGTAGAGCCCACATATCCTGTAGAGCATATATATATCATGTAGAGCCACATACCATGTAGAGAGTAACCAGAACAATCCCAAAATACCAATAATGGTAGGATGCTTTCTTCAACCAACAACAATATACCAACAACAAAAAAGAAAAGGTCCTAAAATATAACTTTTAATGATTAAATGGATAAAAAGTATCAAATATCGGATACTATAACAATAACTACCACACGACAAGAAAGTATATTACAAATATGTGTGAATGCCAGTGGTGCAGGACCAACGACTCTCAGCTCTATTATGCCCTACACCAAAGGCTAACACACCCTAACCTACCACAAATACAGGGTAATCGCCCCGATAAGGGCGTCCCTGCCTGGAACCTTACCCTATGCTGCAAAGAACCCTAACAATCCCTTAGGCCTTGTCCCAACATGTTTCAATCCTCCCAACATAAACATATATAGATCTCTTCAGGGGGCATATAGGGGATATATATAATGTGAACAAAAGGTCACAAAAATGTAGACCAAGGGGTCAAAAGCCCACATACCATGTAGACGCCATATACCATGTAGACCCTATATACCATATAGAGCCCACATACTCCATAGAGTCCACATACCGTGTAGGCCCAATATACCATGTAGCACCCGTATACCATGTAGCGCCCATATACCATGTGGAGTCCAGTCCTGGTTGGTTCCATCCCTTTTCCTACTGGGTATCAGGAGCTTGTGCAAGACTTCCCTTGTGCAAAGGATACCCAATTGGCCTAGAGCTCATAGGGCAGTAAACACCCATCTCTTTTGTCCTGGGTGGCAACACCTATCACCTTATTGCGGTGTATTTAGAACTTTGGGAGTTAAGGGACCTCCTTCCCTTTTATCTGCCCATCTTGGAAGAAGCTCAAGGACATAGCCCACTGGGTCTGGTATTTCTCGTTCAAATTTCTGCTTTCCTTGAATCTTTATAACCCTGAAGAAATTTGTGTCCTGGAAGATGCTGCTTGTATCATTGTCAGACAAAGAGAAGATAAGTGAAGGGCATTCGCGGCCAGCTTTAAAAAGAAAGTTAATAGTTTATCTTAATCCTATGAGCATCTCCAAACTTGGTCTCCTGGAGGCCTCGCTGCTATTCTGCGAGGAGAAATAAACAGATGGAACAAATTGGGAGCTTAGGATATTTATATAGCACAAGGAATACACTAGGAAAAAGAAGCAAACAATGGGGTACATCTCCCAACTGCTGTCTGCACCCAAAATAAGAATGTCCTAAATGTTGGACTGGGATACCTCTGGTCCAAAAAAAAAGGTTCTGAGGACCCACCCACCATGGATACAGAACTGGGGCTCATCCCATCGTCCACACGTGAGATATATCATCAGTAGGCTCTCGTATTACCTCAAGCTGACCTTACATGGTCCCTTTGGAAGTTTGCACCTTGTAGGTATCCGTGTTTTCTGGAGATCCCTTCTCAATGACATTTCGACATCCATGGCTCTTGCATTCATTTAAATACTATTTCTATGAACCCTAGTAGGAGATGAATATGATGCATGGTAACCTATAGTCCCTCTTATTGACATGACCAATCCATCCCTTACACCCCCAGGATATAGACCACATAGATAACTCTGAGGTGACAACCCCCAAGGTCTATTTACAAGAAGCTATAAGATACACCTATGGATATATCGGCAAGTCCCGAATGTTATAATCTTATATCCACACAGCTCCTGAATACTATAGAGGTAGATATAAGCCATATCTCCTGCAGGAGAAAGATCTCATAGATAACTCTGTAATAAGATCCACCAACGTATATCTACAAGATGCTATAAGATTCACCCGTATATACCATATAAGGGGGAGTCCGGCAAGTTATAATGTTATATACACACAGCTCCTTACTACTATACAGGTAGATATTAGCCATATCTCCCCCAGAAGAAAGACCCCATAGATAACTCTGAGATGAGATCCAACAAGGTAAATCTACAAGAAGCTATAAGATACATAGATATATACCGTATAACGGGAAGTCCAGCATGTTGTATACACACAGCTCCTTACTACTATACAACTATGAACTTGAAAAAAATTACAGGTAGATATGTGATGTCTCCCCCAGGAGAAAGACCCCATAGATAACTCCGAGATGAGATCCACCAAGGTATATCTACAAGAAGCTATAAGATACACCCAGGAGAAAGACCCCATAGATAACTCTGAGATGAGATCCACCAAGGTATATCTACAAGAAGCTATAAGATACACCCAGGAGAAAGACCCCATAGATAACTCTGAGATGAGATCCACCAAGGTATATCTACAAGAAGCTATAAGATACACCCGTATATACCGCATAAGGGGGAGTCCGGCATGTTATAATTTTATATACACACAGCTCCTTACTACTATACAGGTAGATATAAACCATATCTCCCCCAGTAGAAAGACCCCATAGATAACTCTGAGATGAGATCCTACAAGGTATATCTACAGGAAGCTATAAGATACACTTGTGGATATATAGACAGTTCCAGAATGTTATAATCTTATATACACATAGCTCCTTACTACTATACAGGTAGATATTAGCCATATCTCCCCTAGAAGAAAGACCCCATAGCTAACTCTGAGATGAGATCCTACAAGGTATATCTACAAGAAGCTATAAGATACACCCGTATATACCATATAAGAGGGAGTCCGGCAAGTTATAATGTTATATACACACAGCTCCTTACTACTATACAGGTAGATATTAGTCATATCTCCCCTAGAAGAAAGACCCCATAGCTAACTCTGAGATGAGATCCTACAAGGTATATCTACAGGAAGCTATAAGATACACTTGTGGATATATAGACAGGTCCAGAATGTTATAATCTTATATACACATAGCTCCTTACTACTATACAGGTAGATATAAGTCATATCTACCCCAGGATATAGACCCCATAGATAACTCTGAGATGAGATCCACCAATGTATATCTACAAGAAGCTATAAGATACACACACACACACATATATATATTGTACATATGGGGAAGTCCAGCATGTTGTATACACACAGCTCCTTACTACTATACAGCTATGAACTTGAAATAAATTACAGGTAGATATAAGCCATATCTCTCCCAGGAGAAAGACCCCATAGATAACTCTGAGATGAGATCCACCAAGGTATAGCTACAAGAAGCTATAAGATACATAGATATATATAATTATAACGGGAAGTCTGGTATGTTATAATGTTATATACACACAGCTCCTTACTATTAATCAGGTAAATATAGGCCACATCTGCATTACCAAGCCCAGTGCTGAACATGATGGATGGCGACCTATAGTCTCTCTCATTGACACCCTGTTTGATTGCATGCAGAGCAGTGCGTAATCCATTTATTACAGCTCGGAGTAGTCATCGTCTTCCCACCTGGAGCCGTTATTAGAGTAATTGGAGGATAAAGCCACGACCATTGTACAGGACAGCGGGGAGGTCTCGGCTGGTCTCCCCAACTAACAGCTTCTTACATTGATGAAATCCATTACAGCACAGACCTCACATGTTACCGGCTGCTGGGGACAAGACTCCGCCGCCTACTCTCCCACCACAGACCCATAATTACTTCTTAATGTCATTTGCTTCCTTCCTGTTCTTCCATCCCGAATTTATATCAAATTTAAGATAGCAGCAGAATATTTATTTTACATCAGGATATGTGTTAAAATTGCAGGAGGGTGCAGCTGCACCTTCTTGTGACAATTGGAAACCCACATTGTGCTTCTTATAGTGTTACAGACAGGCAGGGATCCAGGAACATAATGTAACTACACAGAGATAAGCAGCGGCTGCAGGAAAGGGAGGTTAGTCTGTCCATTGCTCTTCTCGTTGCCCTTTAGTCTAGTCTAAACTTATCTAAACTTGTACAGATAACAAAACAGAGCGACCATTGTGTCATTACCTACTATTTGTAATGAGACGACATAGAGATAAACAGCACCTACAGTAAAATGAGGTTAACCCCTTAACGTCCGGTGTCAGGTGGTACAGGACGTTCGTCTTCAGCGACGTCTTTTGGCATCGCTGCAGACACCGGGTTTTGTGGCTCCCGGCGCCGCAGCAGTGCTGAGGACAGAGTTGTACTTCACAGCCATGTTCCCAGCGCTGTCTCTGCAAGTGCAAGTGTAAATCAGAAACAGAGAGAACACAGCTGTACACAGTAGTCCCATGTAAGATGTGCAGTTCCACGCAAATTACATGCAGAGAGAACACAGCTGTACTGTGCCGTCCCACATAAAACAATTTTGAGATACAGATCTGCAGTCCCATGTAAATCTCACGTGCAGTCTCGCGTTTATCAGAAACAGAACACAGCTGTCCCATGCAAGATGTGCAGTTCCACGCAAATTACTCACAGAGCGAAAACAGAACTGTAGTGTGCAGTCCCACGTAAAAAAAAAAATTGCGACTTAACTCTACAGTCCCACGTAAATGTCATGTGCAGTCCCCACGTGAAACAGATGTGACAGCAGTGCCATGCAAGATGTGCAGTCCCGCGCAGATTACATACAGAGAGAGAACACAGCTGTACTGTGCAGTCCCACATAGAAAAAACTTTTGTTAGGTGCGAGGTGCCACATAAACCTCTTGTGAGACAGATGTGCAGTCCCATGTAAACACAAACAGATAAAGCTTATAGTTTTGTTCTGCAGATCTGTAGAGGTCAGAGGTGTAATAATCTGCAGGACATATCACTATGTGAGAGAGAGAGAAAATCACCCATCTTTCCCAGAGTCCTGAATGTCAAATGTCCATTCTAGCGACAAATTTAAATATAAGAAGTTACACTTAGCTTTTCACTTTCAATGATTCCAATGACAGCTGAGGACCTCTCCCTTCCCCCAGCTCACACAGAATTAATTATCATGTGCACAGTGTTGGGCGTGTCTGCAGAGAGTAAAGATACTCCCTGCTGGGAGGAGAAACACGCCCCTCCATTTCACAAGCTCTGCTTAGCAACCAGTATAAACGGCTGCCAAATGGTGAAACGAGACAACCCCTTTTAGATAGGAGACCTGGAGAGAAGCCAACACAATGCACTGGACAACATTGGAGGAGTTTCGGCTAGTTAGTGATGTCACTGCGAATGAATAGAATGCTAGAGTGACAGTGAAGACTGACACGGACACCGGTAAATCAGAGGTAGAGGCAGGGAATGTTATTCTGTGTAATAACATGGCTTCTGCAGGTTTGGATTGTGTATCAGGGGGGTGCCTTGTATCCTGTTACATAGGGGATGTGTGGGATGTATGCGCCCTCACAGCCTCAGCCCCTTCCTTGTGATGCAGGATCACATACAATGAGCGATATAATTGATTTGTCACCGCTCAGATGAGCTATGATATCCGGGCTTCCTCCTCTCTTCTATCTGTCACAGGACGCTGCTCTAATGTCACTGTCATCTACAGGGAAGCAATTAAAGCTGTCAGGATGGTGAAGGATGGGAAGTAAAAAGCATAAGACTCAAGAAGAAGCAAGGGATTGTGGGTAGTGGCACGCATCCGGTTCATTTTTAACATAAGATGTGATTTTGGATAAATTCACCGATTTGGGGGCCTGGCCTAGAGGCAAAGATTGTGATTACTGTGGGGTCTGTGGGGAAAGGGGAGCCGGTACTTGATTCAGCAGATCCTGCTTGATAAGATGCAGTCACAATGGCCGGCAGTAGGGTGCTCACTAATTAAATTAAAGCTGTATACATTCTTACGCATTTAGCTCCCCCTAGTGGTGACCACAGGCAGCCAGAATTATATCATTTATCTTTTACCCATGAAACTAAAGCTGTATACATTCATATGCATTTAGCTCCCCCTAGTGGTGACCACAGGCAGCCAGAATTATATCATTTATCTTTTACCCATTAAACTAAATCTGTATACAGTCATCTGCATTTAGCTCCCACTAGTGGTGACCACAGGCAGCCAGAATTATATCAGTTATCTTTTACCCATTAAACTAAAGCTGTATACATTCATATGCATTTAGCTCCCCCTGCTGGTGACCACAGGCAGCCAGAATTATATCAGTTATCTTTTACCCATTAAACTAAAGCTGTTTACATCCATATGCATTTATCTCCCCCTGTTGGTGACCACGGGCAGCCAGAATTATATCAGTTATCTTTTACCCATGAAACTAAAGCTGTATACATTCATATGCATTTAGCTCCCCCTGCTGGTGACCACAGGCAGCCAGAATTATATCAGTTATCTTTTACCCATGAAACTAAAGCTGTATACATTCATATGCATTTATCTCCCCCTGTTGGTGACCACAGGCAGCCAGAATTATATCAGTTATCTTTTACCCATTAAACTAAAGCTGTATACATTCTTACGCATTTAGCTCCCCCTAGTGGTGACCACAGGCAACCAGAATTATATCAGTTATCTTTTACCCATGAAACTAAAGCTGTATACATTCATATGCATTTAGCTCCCCCTGCTGGTGACCACAGGCAGCCAGAATTATATAATTTATCTTTTATCCATTAAACTAAAGCTGTATACATTCATATGCATTTAGCGCCCCCTGCTGGTGACCACAGGCAGCCAGAATTATATCAGTTTTATCCCAAAATTTTTTAAAAAGTACAAATTCAGTGGTGGATGCTGCGTTTCTGGGGCCCTCTATACTGGGGCGCCATCAGGGCAGTATTGGCAGAACTCATGGGCCCTGTTCAAATTTTTAAAGAAGGGGCAAGATAGGGACTGATCGTTACCCCCGGCTTATTAGAATGGTCCTTAGACAATAAGTTGATTCCATAGTGTCATCCCATTGGAAGGCCAAGCAATAAGTCATTTTTGGGAAAGTTTGGCAGAAAGTATACGATTTCTCTGCAGCGCCACCAAAGGAGAAATAAAGAATTACACAGTATTTGTTCAAAGTACTAGGCTTTCTGCAACGGTACGATTTCCCTGCAGCACCACCACAGGAGAAATGATGTATTACACAGTGTATGTTTGAACTAATGGGCTTTTAGGCAACGGTACAAGTTGCCTGCAGCGCCACCACAGGAGAAATTAAGTACTACACAGAGTCCATTTAAATCAACAAGCTGTCTGCTAGTGTACAATTTTCCTGCAGCGCTCCCGCTGGAGAAATGAAGTACTACATAGTGTATATTCAAAGTATACGATTTCTCTGCAGCGCCACCACAGGCAAAGGGAAGTATTACACAGTGTACATTCAAACTCATGGGCTATAAGTGTACAATTTCCCTGCAGTGCCACCACAGGAGAAATGAAGTACTACACAGTGTATATTTAAATCAATAAACTGTCTGCTATTGTACAATTTTCCTGCAGCGCCACCACAGGAGAAATACTAGTACTACACAGTGTATATTCAAACTATACTATTTCTCTGCAGCGCCACCATAGGAGAAATTAAGAATTACACAGTGTCCATTCAAAGTACTAGGCTTTGCTGCAACTGTACAATATCCCTGCAGCGCCGCCACAGGAGAAATTAAGTATTACACAGTGTACCTGCAAACTAATGGTCTTTTCCGCAACTGTACAATTTCTCTGCTGCGCCACCGCAGGAGAAATGAAGTACTACACAGTGTATATTCAAAGTGTACAATTTACTTCAGCGCCACCATAGGAGAAATTAAGAATTACACAGTGTCCATTCAAAGTACTAAGCTTTGCTGCAACTGTACAATTTCCCTGCAGCGCCACCACTGGAGAAATGAAGTATTACACAGAGTCCATTTAACCCCTTAACGACCTTGGGCGTATGAGTACGTCCCAGGGCCGCTAAGGGGCTTTGCAGGGGGATCGCTCCGCCCGCTGGCGCTGTTTTACCCATCGGACACCGCGGCAAATATGGCCGCGGCGTCTGAATGAACGCCGATCAGCACCGCGCACCGATCGTTACGGTCATCGGCAGCTGCGCCGATCCGACGACCGGGCATGGTAGCGGGGAGCCTTATGAAGGCTCCCATCACTTACCCTGGCCGGTTTGCCCCACTTCCGTCCGCAGACAGAAAGTGGGGATACCACCATCTTTGTACACCCTAATGCATTGCCTATGCAATGCATTAGGTTGTATTAACAATCGCGCCCCCTAGTGGTCAAGCACCATAGGGGGACTAAATGTTACATAAAAAAAAAAAACAAGTTTTAAAGTACAAAAAACAAAAAAAGTATTAAAAGTTAAAATCACCCCCTTTTCCCATTTTACAAATAAAATCATTAAAATAATAAAAAAAGTTACACATATTGGTATCGGCCGCGTCCGAAAAAGTCCCGATCGATAAAAATATAACATCATTTATCCCGTATGCTGAACACCGTAGAAGAAAAAAAATTCCAAACGCCAAAATTGCGTTTTTTGGTCATTTTACGTCACTCAAAAAATGGAATAAAAATGATCAAAAAAGTCGCAAGCATTCCAAACTGCTAGCGATAAAAAGTACACTTCAGCCCGCAAAAAATGCCCCTCACTGACCGTAGGTGTTAGTACAAAAAAAGTTATTGGTCGCCCAAACTGGCGCCGTGGCGCAACTTGCAAACATAGAAAATGTTTGGAATTTTTTTTTCGGTACCAAAACATAATGGAAACCCTACATGTTTGGTATTGCCGGATGCGTAACAACCTGTAGAATACAGATAACACATTATATTTACCGAAGATTGAACGCTGTAAAAGCAAAACCCAAGCAAACATGGCGAAGATAGATTTTTTTTCACAATTTGTCCCACTTGGAATTTTTGGGCGGTTTCCCAGTATATTCTATAGTATAGTGAATAACACCATTAGAAAGTACATCTTGCCCTCATGTGTCTGTGTAGGTGGAAAAATAAAAAAGTTATGGCTCTGGGAAGGCGAGGAGGGATAAACTAACGTGTCACCAAAAAAAAAAAACCTGGGTCCTTAAGGGGTTAAATCAATAAGCTGTCTGCTAGTGCACAATTTTCCTGCAGCGTCCCCGCTGGAGAGATGAAGTACTACACAGTGTATATTCAAAGTATACGATTTCCCTGCAGCGCCACCACAGGAGCAATTAGGCATTGCACACTGTCAGTTCAAATCAATAGATTGTCTGTGTAATGCAGGACAGGTCGGGTCCTCCAGAGAGAGAGAGAGAGGCTCTTTGTAATCTTTTTTCATGCTGGACAATAGAAGAGAATCCTAAACATCTATTAATACAAAATATATTTATGGGTGTATGAAAATGATTTTCTAAAGTGGAGAACCCCTTTAAGATGAGAGTTACCAGGATGATCAGCTGATCGCCATGATCGGGCTATTGAGACCTCAGTGTGAGTTGCTGTCACTTTATCATTTTCAGTGCAGCGTCCTCTACAGGGCAAAGCTGGTATTACCTGACCTATATAATGCATCTGGTTCACAGAATGGGGCCCTAAATCAGGGCTCCCCCTGCATCACCTCCATTTGCCCTGATGTGATATTAGATTTTGCGATCATTGTATTTTTGTATTGTCTCTGTCCAGGAGCTCCCAGTAATCCCACAAATGCCGTGTAATCCCCTTTGTAAAGCGTCGGAATCTGATTCCATTTCACAGTGTAAGAGATTGGCGCAGGTGTCACTGGCTTGGCACCATGTGCTGCGTCCGCTGGGACATAAGCCGAGCACCTGAGCCGGGGCAGAAAACAGCTCATTCTCATGCTGTGGATGCTGATAGTCAGACTGTGGGGGTGGAGGGAGATCGGGGCTATTAACCACATAGTGTATAGGCTGCAGTAAACCCATGTGCCCTGTCTATTAGACTTTGCCGATATCTGTTCATGGGAAAGCTGGGTGACATCCAGCATAACTTTTACATCTCTGATATAGGGAAGGACTATAGCTATAGCAGAAGTGTTGGCTGGGGTGCTTGGGGCCCACTGGTGGAAAGAGTCTTGGGGTCATCCGTAGAGTTGATTCTTGGGGCCCACCAGTGGAGATGATTCTTGGGGTCCAACAGTGGAGTTGATTCTTGGGGCCACCAGTGGAGTTGATTCCTGGGGCCACCAGTGGAGTTGATTCTTGGGGCCCACCAGTGGAGTTGATTCCCGGGCCACCAGTGGAGTTGATACTGGAGCCCACCAGTGGAGTTGATACTGGGGCCCACAAGTGGAGTTTATACTGGGGCCCACCAGTGGAGATGATTCTTGGAGCCACCCGTGGAGTTGATTCTTGGAGCCAACAGTGGAATTGATTCTTGGAGCCACCAGTGGAGGTCATTCTTGGAGCCACTACTGGAGCTGATTCTTCGAGTAAACCAGTGGAGTTGATTCTTTGGGTCAACCAGTGGAGATGAGTCCTGGGGCCACCAGTGGAGTTGATTCTTCGGGTCAATCAGTGAAGATGATTTTTGGGGCAACCAGTGGAGTTGATTCTTCGGGTCAATCAGTGAAGAAGATTCTTGGTCCCACCAGTAGAGTTGATTCTTGGGGCAACCAGTGGAGCTGATTCTTGGTTCCACCAGTGAAGTTGATTCTTGGTTCCCACCAGTGGAGATGATTCTTGGGTCCCACCAGTGGAGTGGATTCTTGGGTCCCACCAGTGAAATTGATTCTTGGAGCCATCAGTTGAGTTGATTCCTGGGGCCCACCAGTGGAGTTGATTCTTGGTTCCCACCAGGGGAGTTGATTCTTGGATCCCACCAGTGGAGTTGATTCCTGGGGCCTTACATATAAATGCATCTACCATTTAGAACACCTAGGTGACAACTACTTTTGAACCTATAAAGGCAGTCATATTGTGGATTCACTTTTTTTTAGGTAGAACATGTTCATGCTTAACACCATTTGAAGCAAAACTCTTGGGACATTTAAGCCTTTCAGCCCCATAAATACCCCCCATTCTTTGGTGTCTAGACCAGGGGTGTCAAACTGATTTTCACTAAGGAACACATCAGGAGTATGATTGTCCTCAAAGGGCCAAACAAACCCTATGTAATATAAATCAGCATGACAAATTTCTCCTTCCTGGTCCAATATATGGAGGCAGTACTAGTTAGTGTACTAGTTAGTCCTGTTAGGTATTCTACTTATTATGCCAGGCCAACAATTTACAACTATTTTCATGATCCAGATATATAGCTCGGAGCAGTTGTTGCTTCTCCTCCTCCCATGTATTTGGTCACTTTATTGTCTATTACATTGTAGGGGGCGACAATGAGCAGAGGAGAAGCAGAATGTGGAATCTGTGCTCCGTCCTGAGGTATGATGGGAGGAAAAGAAAACTATAATAATCCATTATTTACTCATAGAATGAATTATTCCATACATTTGGGAAACGGTTTGTGCCGGAGAACAGGAGGCAATGTTAAAAGATTAGAACCCGCTGCTAATTTCTGCTCTCCACAGTAATCCCACGATTCTCTCTGCAGGCGCCGCCTCACACATACAAAGCTAAATTAAATACACTGAGTGCCATGTGTCGTCCTGAATGCCGGCCGAGTCCCCCGCAGAGGGAGAACTGTTAATACGACTGATTTCGTCTCTCCAAAGCAGCACATGACTGTATGGCAAGAAGAACCTGCACTAATAAGATTGTGAAGGTGCCGTGCTAGCGCATCATGTGAGAGTAAGCTCTGCCGCCGAGATCTGCTTGATCACACTGCAGTTATCCCACGCCGTCATCCTCAGGGGGTATACAATGCAGGGCCTCTCCAGTTCTTAAAGTGCATGTACCACCATTAACATTGATAGTGTATTGCTAAGATAGGCCACTAAATACTAATCATGGGGGTTCCAATCCTATATCTTAAGAGACGGCTGTGGTAGATCCAAAATGATCAGACTGATCTAATCAATCGGATCCTAGATGCCCACCGGGGGCTGTGGTTGATCCCAAACAATGAGATTGATGTAATCAGTCTGATTCTATAGGCAGGAAGGGGGATGTGGTTGATCCCAAATGATCAATAATTGATCTAATCACTCTGATCCAATATACCAAGAGAAGGATGTGACTGATCCCCAACAATCAGACTGATCTCATCAATTTGATCTCATATCCCAAGAGAGGGCCGGGGTTGATCCTAAACGATGGGACTAATCTAATAAATTGAATCCTGTATCCTAAGGCTATGTTCACATGGCTTATTTTGGGGCACATTTAGCCTCGTATAGAGAGCGTACTGCACTCTAATATGAGCGAAATGCGCCCCAATCATTCCGGTAATCCACACTTCTCATAGAGAACTATGGATTATGCCTCCGCTCCCCGCGTATACAATATGATCGTATTGTATGCGCGAGGAGATAATTGACATGTAATTTATTCACGGCATTTACGCACCACGAGTAATGACAGTCTATAGGGCCAGCGCGAGCTCCAGTACACCCGGCGTAATTGTGGGATATTTACTGTACGCTCTGCAATTAGCCGTGTGAACATAGCCTAAGAGAGAGCTGTGGTAGATCCCAAATGATCAGACTGATCTAATCAATCTAATCCTATATATAATCTAATCCTATTCATTAGAGAGGGCTGTGGTTGATCCTAAATGATCAGATTTATCAATCTTATTTTATATCGCAAGACAGTGCTTTGGTTAATTCCAAATGATCAGACTGAATTTATCAAACTGATCCCATATTCCAAGAGATGGCTGTGGTTGATCCCAAATGATCTATAATTGCTATCATCAATCTGATCCCATATCCCAAGAGAAGGATGTGGCTGATCCCCAACAATGAGACCGATCTAATCAATCAATTTGATCTCATAGGCCAAGAGATGGCTGTATTTGATCCCAAATAAAAAGAAAAAATGGGGGCATATTACTTCTTTGATGCAGAACTTGCTCAGATTCAACATTAGGCAGCTGGGACACATATTAACCCCATCATTAAAATGGAGCTAATCTGTGTCTAAAAAAGCGACTAAAGTTAAAATCCGCAGCAGAATTTTACAAACGAAAACTCTGTCCCGAACTCTAAGATGTGAATCACACAATGGCCATTCATTTGGCTGCTGCATGAGAAATGCATGATAAAAAGTGACTGCCAGGTTAGGCAATCATCTGATCAGCTCATAACCTACCCCTGCGATCACTTGCCCTGGTCTCTATTCATGTGCCTGACTAAAAGTGGCTGCCAGGTTAGACGGTTAGGGAAACAATTACTAGATGAGCTAATCACTTACCTCAGCGATCCTTTGATCACCTGCTCCGGCTTCCATTCAAAGAGATCTAATGAGAATTTTTTTTTTTTTAAGACAAAAAATTGAGAAACTGCAGCCCCTTTGACTAGTGTCAGCCATAGGTTGCCAAATGTAATTAAAAGGTATTTTACCGTGAAAAAAATTGACGTCAAGCTTCAATCTAA
>JAODAL010014412.1:0-87556 GCA_025379985.1 Phyllomedusa bahiana | reverse complement strand
AAAAATTTTTTTTTTAAATTGGACAAGCGGCGCAAATTTCATAAAATTTCATTTTTTTTTTTTTTACAATATTATAGGATAATGCAAACCCTACTCGTTTGGTTTTGACGGAATCATATCAACCTGAGGAATACAGAGAACACATAATTTATACCGGAGACTGCACACACTAAAAAAAAAAAAAAAACACAAACATGGGGCAAGTATGTTTTTTTTTTTTTACATTTTGACCCACTTAGAATTTGTTTGCAGTTTCCCAGTATATTCTATGATAGAGTGAATGACACCATTTGAAAGTATATAAAAAAATAACTAAATAAAAGCCCTCATATGTTTATGTAGATGAAAAAATAAAAAAGTTATGGTTCTTGGAAGGCGAGGAGAAAAAAAACGAACGTATCAACCAAAAAAAATGCTCCTTAAAGGGTTAATTTTTGTTATAAGTAAAAGTTAAATTTTATCTCTGAATTTATATACAGTGAAGGAAATAATTATTTAATCCCTTTCTGACTGTGTAAGTTTGCCCACTGACAAAGACATGAACAGTCTATAATTTTAAGGGTAGGTTAATTTTAACATTCAAAGAATATCCAAAATGAAATCCAGAAAATCACATCATATAAATAATATAAATATATCTGCATTTTGCTGAGAGAAATAAGTATTTGATCCCCTACCAACCATTAAGAGTTCTGGCTCCTACAGACCAGTTAGACGCCCCTAATCAACTCGTTATCTGCATTAAAGACAGCTGTCTTAAATAGTCACCTTCATAAAAGACTCTGTCCACAGACTCAATTCATCAGTCAGACTCTAACGTCTACAACATGGGGAAGACCAAAGAGCTTTCTAAGGATGTCAGGGACAAGATCATAGATCTGCACCAAGCTGGAATGGGCTACAAAACCATAAGTAAGACGCTGGGTGAGAAGGAGACAACTGTTGGTGCAATAGTAAGAAAATGAAAGAAATACAAAATGACTGTCAATCGACATCGATCTGGGGCACCATGGAAAATCTCACCTCGTGGGGTCTCCTTGATTATGAGGAAGGGAAAGATCAGCCTAAAACTGCACGGGGGGAAACTTGTTAATGATCTCAAGGCAGCTGGGACCACAGTCACCAAGAAAACCACCGGTAAAATCCTGCAATGCCCGCAATATCCCCCTGCTCAAGAAGGCATATTTGCAAGCCTGTCTGAAATTTGTCAATGAACAGCTGGATGATTCTGTGAGTGATTTGGAGAAGGTGCTATGGTCAGAAGAGACAAAAATTGAGCTCTTTGGCATCTACTCAACTCGCTGTGTTTGGAGGAAGAGAAATGTTGCCTGTGACCCAAAGAACACCATCCCCACTGTCAAGCATGGAGGTGGAAACATTATGTTTTGGGGGTGTTTCTCTGCTAAGGGCACAGGACTACTTCACTGCATCAATGGGAGAATGGATGGAGCCCTGTACCGTAAAATCCTGAGTGACAACCTCCTTCCCTCCGCCAGGACATTAAAATGGGTCATGGCTGGGTCTTCCAGCAAGACAATTACCCAAAACATACAGCCAAGGCAACAAAGGAGCAGATCAAAAAGAAGCACATAACGGTCATGGTGGGGTCTAGCCAGTCTCCAGCGCTTAATCCCAAATAAAACTTATGGAGGGAGTTGAAGCTCCAAGTTGCCAAGTGACAGCCTCAAAATCTTAGAGATTTAGAGATGATCTGCAAAGAGGAGTGGACCAAAATTCCCCCTGACATGTGCGCAAACCTCATCATCAACTACAAAAAATGTCTGACCGCTCACTGCTTATTTCTCATGGCAAAATACTAATAAATTTATACAATGTGATTTTCTGGATTTTATTTTGGATATTCTATCTCTCAATGTTAAAATTAACCTACCCTTAAAATTATAGACTATTCATGTCTTTGTCAGTGGGCAAACTTGCAAAATCAGCAAGGGATCAAATAATTATTTCCTTTACTGTATGTACTTGGAAGAGACATGCTACCATTAGAAAGGAAATCTCTAATGTGATGGTCTGCTCCTGGGGCAGACGAAGGCTGGTATTTTTGTGTGGGAAGGCACATATATCAAAGGACTTTCCCATCCTGATAGTATCAGCCTGCAGCGGTTGCTTTTACCCTGTACGGTTATGAGAAAGGGGCCAGCCCATTATCATTTTCTTTTTATCATTTCCTTAAAAAAAGGTTAATAATCAGACAAGGTAAAACCAGCAGCTGCAGCCATATCATCAAGATGGGAAGGTCCACGGATATTCCTTCACACCCTAAAAATACCAACTTGCGGCCGCCCTAGAAGCAGACCATCTCATTGGAGGGGTCGCATCTGAAAGTAACCCAGCTGTTCCCAGTACCCCTGCTGTGTTGGTTACTTGGGTAATTGTTATAGGGGGTAAGTTTCAGCATTAGGTGAAAAGAAACACTGGTGGCTGTCAAAAAGCCTCAGTGCTAGTTAATGTATACAGAGTCATCTGTAATACAACTCAATCAATCACACTGTAACAGTAGGTAAAGGAAACACACTGGCACAACACAAAAAACACTTTATTTTATTAAACACTTCCTGAGACCATCCCTCATTGACCATTTTAACCCCTTACCTCTATAAGTACGTCATGTTTTCGATAAGTTTCTTTGTAGCGAGCTTACTCAGTAAGTCCACTACATAGAAGGCTGGTGTTGGCTGCTAACTGCAGCTGACATCCACTGCTAACAGCAAAGAAAGGAGACGGCTCCCTTTAGATGCTACACCGATTGCAGCCATGGCGTTCCTCACTCTGATCAGCACCTCCGTGGCTAAATAGAGTGGTACCGATCAGAGCCGTCTTACTGGCATTATGGGCCCACGGCATAGTGGTTCAGTGGGCCCTGCCCAAATATATGACATCATACCAGACTACATCCTCCAGCCACACCCAAACATGACATCACTTGAGGCAAATTCCTATAACCACCCCAAGCACACCCATATCATCACACCACCTATGTTAGGACGCCCCGCTAATGTCAACCTGCCAAACCAACGGCAGGGCAAGGAGGCGATGCAGAACACACAAACAGTTGCAGAAGTGTGTACAGATGATCCAGCCCCTTAGTGGTCGAATACTCTAGGGGGATTATTATTTTTTAAGGATCTATATATATAATCACAAGAAAATCAGCAGCACTTCCTCATACACTTTCTTGCGGGGTGCCAGCAAGGAAGAACTCCCGGCAAGGGAGCCCCAATCCATATAAATCCAAGAAAAAATTGCAGCACTCCAGGTAATTATGAAATTCAAAAACAAACAGGTGGCTAACAGCCGGACGCTTTTCCGGACATGCGCCCGATGTGTGGGGCGCATGCGCAATACTTGCGTTTTCAGGGACGTATGTGCTGGCGGTTGATAGTTAATCTTCCGGCCATGTGCAGTTAGGTATTAGAAACGCCGAAATATGTCTCCTATAAGATTACAATACAGCTGTGAATTATCTTCAGGTGAGCGATACGGGTCTCCGCCTCCTTGTTTATGCACTTTAAATTTTTATGTACACTAAGCTTGATTGTATTGGTAATGTTAACTATGTATAATATTGACTCTTAATCACATTGCACTATGCACTTTTTTGATGGGGATTTTATATCACATTGTATATGAATTAATGTTAATTGTATGATGATTTGTTAATAATGTTTTAAAGATCACTAATTATTGTTCTTATAAATACTCTGTTTGTTACACTGTGTAGCACTTGAAAATGGCTCTGTGAGAAAGCCGAAACGTCGGCCTTGGAACATGTGGGAATAAAGTCACTTGTTTGTTTCTGAATTTCACAATTACCTGGAGTGCTGCAATTTTTTCTTGGATTTATATATATATATACACACACCTTTTTTTAAGTGAAAAAATTATAGAATATGAAAAGTTCAAATCACCCCCTTTTGCCACCTTACAAATAAAAAAATGTCTGATCTATGAAAATATAACATACTTTATCCCGTTTCTGAAAACCGTAGAAGAAAAAAAATTCGAAAATACATTTTCCAGTCATTTTACATGCCCTAAATATTAGAATAAAAAAAAATAAAAAAGTCAAGTGTATCCCAAAATAGTTCCAATAAAATGTACACTTCAGCCAGCAAAAAATGCACCCACACTCAGGTCCAAAGATGGAAGTACAAAAAAGTTATTGGTCACAGAAAATGGCGCCGCGGCACAAATGTAAGAAATGGAGAATGTATTTTTTTACGGTACTAAAACATAACAAAAACCCTACATATTTGATATTGCTGGAATCATACCCTACTACAGAATACAGATTTATAACGAAGTGTGAACGCCATACAAACAAAACCCCCGCAAACATGGTGCAAGTGCGTTTTTTTCACACTTCACCCAACTTAGAATTTGTCTTCGGTTTCCAAGTACATTCTATGGTACGTTCAATGACACCATTGAGAAGTATATCTGCAAAAAATATGTCCTCATATGTCTATATAGATGAAGAAATAAAAGTTATGGCTCTTGGAAGGCGGGGAGGAAAAAATGAAGAGCAATATTATTATGACTGGATATGATGAAGTGGATCCAAAAATAGAAACCCTACTGAATAAAAAAAAAAATCACAGTACTAAACTCCATTCCCTGCACCCCCTGAAGGTCATGGCTGTGCTTGATCTTCTGTGGGTGCAGGGGACGGAGTTCAGGCCGCCCAATGTGATCCTGGGGGTACATGCCACAGCTGTAGCCCCAGTCTGAGGGGTTGGCCCTCTGTCTTCCCCCAGAAGATTGTGCCTATATGCTGTTGCCTGTACCCCCTTTCCTGACCCTCCTCCATTATTGTGTTATCAGACCTAGTGTCAACACAAAATACAATCTCCATCTATCAGCCCATCCAAAGTTTATACAGAGTAGTCCAAGAGGGAAAACTGTTAAAAACCAGAAACGCTACACTAACATATAATAGACTGAATAGGCTATCCAGCACCCAGGAAAGCTGGGTGACACCCCATTCCCCACAGCACTTTGCTTTTCTATCATAGCCTGCTGTGAGGGATAGTATGTCACATCCAAAAATGCAATCACCTGCTTCACAATAATCACTCTTTTTTAGACCATTTTTCTTAAACACATTTCTTGTCTAATAATTCCAGTGCAAATTTTTTTCAAAACATAGAAAGTCTTTACATAACCTGTGGTCTGGCTGCTTCTGCAATGAAGCTTTCTTCTGAAATCACCTCATATGAGTCCTAGTAGGGTAACACATTCATCCCTTGGTCTGGGTCAGCTCATAACATCGCATGGCTCTCACTACCATCTATATGCTGATGACACCCAACTCTACATCTCCGGACCAGATGTCACTTCTCTACTCTCCCGGATCCTTGACTGTCTTTCCTCCATTTCCTCCTTCTTCTCCTCACGTCTCCTAAAACTAAATGTGGAGAAAACTGAATTCATCATCTTCCCACCGTCTATCCCCCCACCTGATCTTTCTATTACAGTCAATGGCTCTACACTCTCACCAGTCCCGCAAGTCCGCTGCCTTGGGATAACCCTTGACTCCAATCTGTGCTTCAAACCGCACATTCAAACCCTCACCTCTGCTGCCGCCTCCACCTGAAAAATATCTCCCGTATCCGCTCATTCCTCAACTATGACACTACAAAAATGCTCGTCCACGCTCTTGTCATCTCCCGCCTAGACTACTGCAACATCCTTCTCTGCGGCCTCCCGTCTAGCACTCTCGCACCTCTCCAATTCATCCTTAACTCTGCCGCCCGTCTGATTCACCTCTCTCCTCAATCCTCCTCTGCCTCTACCCTCTGCCAATCACTACACTGGCTTCCCAAAACCAAGTGCATTAAAGGGGTTTTCATGCCTCCTGTATCCTGCTCTTCAGCTCTGTGTGCTCAGAAGGGGGCGTGTGTGATTTTTTTGAATTGCCTATCATGTGACCCAGCAGGATGACATCATCGGGACTTTCCTCTCTGTAGTCAAAGAAAGGTCTGTTTATGTAAAGCATTGTGAGTAGCTGAGAGGTAAAGCTTTTCCCTCCAGGCACAAGGGTCCTCGGTTCAAATTCCTTCAGGAACCAAATCTGTGGGTTTTTTTTTTCTCTTTATCAATGCACAAACCTGATTGAGGTTTCTGCTTTATTTATTTGCACTGTTTGACTAATTACTAAGGAGCACAGAGGACAGGAGTAGAGTGACAGCACCCGGGTTTGAACACTCAATAGCTGCCTGAGAGGAGAGGTGATGTCTGAGCATGTGCGACCAGGACTGAGGAGCTCTCATCCCTGGTCGTATCCCCTGGAGATGAGCTGTAAACAATGGATCACTAAAGGAGCAGCTACAACAAAAACGGTGCAGAATTTTTAATAATAATGACTGGTGAAAATGTTTGTTATTTCATTTGCAAGATTCCCATATCAATTTTACTTTGTGGCAAAACCCCTTTAATTTCACGTTACTAACCATGACCTACAAAGCTCTCCATAACCTCTCCCCTCCATACCAGGGCTGTGGAGTCGGAGTCAGAGTCGTGGAGTCGGAGTTGGTGCCTATTTCGCAGGAGTCGGAGTCGTCATAAAATGGACCGACTCCGACTCCCAAAATATATATAAGTTGGTCCAGTTAGTTCGATGCAGTGCAAAGAGCAAGAGGAATTTGTTCCGGCCAGTGCTGCTGCTCCCATATCTTCAGCCTCATCAGATGAGGAGTGTAATTGATGACATGGAGCAGGCAAAGCGCTGCCCCAGGGGAGAAGATCCCGACCCAGGGCAAACAAGTTTCAAGAAGTAGCAGAGATCAACCATTCATCAAAACTGACTGTGGCTGAGCAATTCCTTTATACCCGACATTGTAGAGATGTTTGCCCTGTGGTCACCGCTTTGCCCCCAAGTTAGTGTAGAGAGGCCGTTCTCTAGCCTGGAAATAATGAGAATCAGATGTGAGGTCATCTAATGCAGGATCTGATGGAGGCGAATACTATTTCTCAGAACAAATTCAGAGACTCCCAAATGTTCCTGCAGTGTTTTACATATTTACCATTTTTATGTGTTCTAAAGTCATATCCAATAAATATATTGTACACTGACGAGCAAAATGGTAACCATGTTTTAAACTTTTGAGACTTTCAGGTTCCATATCTCACCATCCACTACAGCTTTGTACATGAGGCTCCTGTAATTTTTATATACAGTCATCTTACGTATCTACATAAATTTGACTTGCAAGTACTTAGCATCTGCTTAGTTCTGCAGATTCTTTCCTGTAACTGCATTGTTAATGTTTTGCTCCTAAAAATCAAAATGTAAATTTTTATTATTTTGCTAGTATTTGAGAAATCCACCTTTGGTTTCAATACTGCCTGAATCATTCTGGGCTCTGAGTCAGATTAAAGCAGTTCTTGACCAAAATCTGATCCCTGGTCTCTTCTACACATTCCCAATGTTGGTGCAGACTGGACTTGGATACAAATACAGCTTTTTCTTCAACTCTACCCACAAGTGTTCAAAACATTGTTACTACTTATTGCTTGTCAGTGTCTGTTCTACCTAAATAGCTTGATTATTGTATCATAAGATGATAAACAGCCTGATGTTACCATTTTACTACAGTAAAGTTATCACTTAAACATGCGCCGTGTATGAGGGAGTCAGGAGTCGGGAGTCAGAGTCGGAGGTTTGGGAAATTGAGGAGTCGGACTCGGGGCTTTGGCTTGCCGACTCCACAGCCCTGCTCCATACATATCTACTTTAATCTTCAGATACCTCCCAGGACCCTCTTCAGCTCCTCACACAACCGTCTCCAAGACTTCTCCCGTGCTTCCCCCACCCTCTGGAACTCACTGCCCCAACACATCAGACTCTCCTGCACTTTCACCAGCCTCAAAAGCAACCTGGAAACCTATCTCTTCAGGAGCCTACAACCTAGAATGACTGCGCTGTCATTACACCCCCACAGACATGTCTGCCCCTCACCTTCTGTCTCCTTCCCCCTTCCGTGTAGATTGTAACCTTCGGGCAGGGTTCTCTCTCCTCTGTACCAGTTGATAGTCACATACTGTCATCATTGTACTTGTTTGACTTATGTTATATATGTAACCCCCTGAATGTGCAGCGCCCTGGAGTCAATGGCGCTCTAAAATAAATAATAATTATCATGGGAAAGGTATTCCAGAGCAGAGCTCATTCACCTCCTTCTTCATAGATGTTCCAGATTTTCTGCTGCTGACAACCTGCAGCATTTCCATCTCATGTGCAGGGGTAAGGATCACATGGGTGCGGGGCTTGTTATAGCTGAACCTATTTCTGTCACACATACGTAGCTCTTCACTCTGGAGTCACTACATGGCACCCTTGCTTGTAAATGTAAAGGATTTTATCTCTTCTATTCTCTGTAGCAAAAACTCAAAGACTTTCCCTTTTTAACAAAGCCAAGAAGTCTTCTTCCACAATTAGAAAGTAAAAGCCTATTTTTATTTTAGCAAATATCCAAAAAGAGTATGCACGAGAAGGCGCTGCTGGAAAGTCTTTGAGTTTTTGCTACAATTTTGAATCCACTGTTGTCGAATTGAAAGACTTGAGATGGCTACCAGTGACGTAGCTACAGGGGTCGCAGCTGCGACCGGGCCCCTTAGCCGGGAGGGTGCAGGCCCACAGGCCCCCACACGAGGGTCACATAGCCTCAGCAATACAGCATCCATAGCCACCACCTGCACGGTGCAGGTAGCGGCTGAGGCAAAGCGGCCAGGATATACTAATACCAGCCGCTTAGCCCACTGAAGGCAGCGGCGCGATACAATGACGTCATTGCCCGGCTGCATGTACTAGGCCCTATGCCTAGGTTTGGGGCCAAGTAGACTCAGGAACTGGTGTCCTGGAGCGGGCGCCATGATGATGTCGCTCCACCCTCTCCAGAAGACTGGTGTTCGGCGCGGGAGAAGTACGGAAAGCTGAGGTGAGTATTATTTTTAATATTTTTTTTAATAGGGGGTGGGCAGCGGAATACTTACCCTAAGTGGCCCTATACACCACCCTACCTGCTATAAATGGCCCATATTACCACCTTAAACCCGCTAAATTGGGCCCCATATCCCCTACGCAAAACTGGCCCTATATACCACCCTATCTGCTGTAACTGTCCCCAAATTTCCACTATTTCCCGATATAACTTGTCCTATATTCCACCTTTCCTCTTAACTGGCCCTTATACCCCGCTACCCCTGCAACTGTCCCAAAACCTGCTTACCGCTGTTACGGCCCCATACACCACCCTACCGCCGTAACGGCCTTATATACCTAGATCACTTCTCTCCCTATCTTTTAACCCCTTTTATATGACAAGCTCAGCTTTTCTCCCTCTTCAATAACCCCATTAAAACACAGGCCGCTTCTCCCCCTTATCATATAAACCCATTATCACAGACCAGTTTTCCCTCATCAAAAACCCCCTTTTTTCACAGAGCTCAGCTTCTCCCTCTACATATAATTATATTTCCCGAACTCAGCTTTTCCCTCACATATAACCCTATTATCACGAGCTCCTTCTCTCCTCTACATATAACCCTTTAACAAGCTCGCACCTCCCTTATCATATAACCCTATAAAAACAACTCACTTCTCTCCCTGTCATATAATCCCCTTTTATCACAGAGCTCAGTTTTTCCCCTCCCCCTTTTCTATAAACCCCATTTTACAGGCTCGCCCTCTTCTTTATCATAAACCCTATATTCCAATCCCCCTTCTCCCCCCCTTTTCATATAACCCTATAATCCAAGCCAGCTTCTCCCTCTTCAATAAACGTATATACCACAGAGCTCAGCTTTTCTCCCCATCATATAAACGTATATACCCAAATCCCCTTCTCCCCTCTTATAAACCCTATATACCGAGCTCAGTTTCTCCCCTCATCTATAACCCTTTATCACAGAGCTCAGCTTTCTCCCCTCTATCATATAACCCTAATATTACAGACCACCCTCTTTTTATTTTTAAAACCCCTTTTAAATATCCAGAGCTCGCTTCTCCCCCCTGTAAAAAAAAACCCCCAAATTTATCACAGATTTCACTTCTCTCCTCTTCATTAAGTAAACCACAGAGCCAGCTTCTCCCTCTATCATAAAACCCCTATATCACAGGCTCAGTTTCTCCCCTAATAAAACCCCTATATATCACAGAGCTCTGCTTCTCCCCCCTCTATCAATAACCCTTTTTAAAAACCCCACAGCTCAGCTTCTTCCTCTAAAAAAAACCCCCATATATCACAGATCTCAGCCCTCTCCTCTATCAATAACCCTAATATCACAAAGCCAGCTTTTCTCCTCTTATAAATCCTATTACAGAGATCAGCTTCTCTCCTCTTATAATAACCCTATATTCCCAAAAGACCACCCCTCCTTTTATCATAAAACCCTTTTAAATTCACCGAGCTCCTTCTTTCCTCATCAATAACCTTTTAAATCACAAGCCCCTTTTCTCTCTTCTTTCATTTTCCCCTAAATACACAGGCTCAGCCCTTTTCCCCCTACATATAACTATAATCACCAGCTCACTTCTTTCCTCTATTAACCATATATCACAAGCTCGCTTCTCTCTTCTTCAATAACCCTATATATCACAGAGCTCAGCTTCTCTTCTATCATAAACCCTAATTTTTATACAAAGCTCATCTTCCCCTCATCAAAAAATCCTTTATATCAGGCTCATTTCTCTCCTCAAACAAAAACCCCTATTTCACAGAGCCAGCCCCTCTCCTCTACTAAACCCATTATATCACAAGTCACTCCTCCCCTCTTTCAAAAAAAACCCTATTTTTCCTACTTCCGCCCACCATCGTGAGTATGCCAAAGCGCAAATAGGGCCGGGGGTGGGGCGGAATATCTTGGACGATGGTACTTCCGCCCGGGATCAGGAAAGGGAAAACAGCGTCCCTCACCCGTGGTTAAAGTACATTTAAAGGTATTTAAGTTTTTTTTGGAGTTTTAAGTAAAAATATTAAAAATAAGGGTGAAATGGACAAAAAATTTATTTAAAATGGGTGTGGGTACAAAAATATATCTCCGAATGAAAACATGAGAGATGAAAGGGGGAGGAGTATCGAGATTGAAGCGGGTTGGTCCACCATCAAAGGCCCTAGTTAAATAAACATGGTTTAAAAAGGGTCATCACTCCTGATGAAGCGCACGGGGGTGCGCGAAACGCGTTGGTTTTAGGAAAACTTTTATGTGTGTTTTTTTTTTTATGTTTTTTTTGTAAAATTGTTACAATAAATATCCCTTTTTTTAAAACATTGGGGGATTGTGCGTATTTTTTACAGTTATAGCTAATATAGAGCGCTGGAATCCTTCGAATGAAGGGGCTACTAGTAGCACATTTTTTTTTTATTTACTCCGGGTCCCTTGTGCGGAAAGCAAGGCGGACGAAGGGGCCACACTCCAAAACGGAAATCCTTACAAAATAGTTTTTCCATTTTGAGTACAATTTTTCTCAGGGAGCAGTTCCCCTTTTCATTTTTTTTTAAAAATTCAAATTTTATGTTAATACACATTTGTGTCGCCTTTGTGTCTCCCCTCCCCCCCCCTTGTCTTTCCTCTTTCTCGAGGTTGGATTGCACAAGAAGCACCAATATATTTCCCGTGTTCACGGAGACCTATTGACATAAGGCTGCCTAAGGATCGACTCTCCAATGGATCATTTTAATGCGAGACATATGGAGAGGAATCAGTTGATGGACAAACTTTTGACGGGGGTAAATACATCAACATCTGTATCGGCCCCCAATAGACTCCATAATGATTATACGATTGAAGAAACCAAACGATTTTACTATATAGCCAGGACTTTAGAAAGGGCATTGATTAACGAGTCGAATCAATATATCGATGAAAAATTTTTGGGCCTGTACGTGAAAGATAATTTAGTTCCGAAGGGCCTAAAAATTTATAAAATTTCCCAATATGGTGAGACAGATTTGGAATTTGAAAAATTATGGTCAGATACTTTAGATAGTTGCTCTTTAAGGTTGATGGAATTACTTATAGAGAAGAGAAAGAAAAACTGTCTGGAATTATCAGCACAGATCGACAGTTTATTGATTAGATTTGATATATATAGTGATCATATAGAATATAAGGATATTCAAATGAAAATAAATAGTAACTTACACAAGAGTGAATTGGACACTATAAATAGAAAATTATACAAGCTGGCGAGGGATAGAATAGCGAAATCTAATCCAAATACCCAGAACCAGGTACAGTCTGTTGAAATGGTTGAACATCCTAATGAGGAAATTATTTCCTCTAATGATTTAGTAGAAACAACAGCACCCCAGACAGTTGAACGGGATATGGAAGCTCCTGTGGTCCATATGGAAACTCCTGTGGTCCGCAAGAAACAACCGCTTAGTAAAGGTACACCTACATATGCATCTGTGGTAAAAAACAAGCCTAACCCAAAGGTCAACTTAAGAAATAACAATAAATCTAAAGATACATGGGCAAATAGGAGACCTGATAAATCAGAATTGAGGAAAAATTTGAACAAAGAAGATGGCCCTAGAGTTAAGAACAGAAGTAGAAATAGAAGTATTAGTGTGGACTTACAGAATTATACTGTACACGATACTAGTATAGATTTAAATGGATCTTCCAATTCTTTGGATGAAACCATTAGACTTCAAATCCCCAGAGCATCTACCCAAAAAGAAAGATTGGAAAATACAATAGAGAAATCCACGCTTCCTTTGGGTGAGGATATTAATTCATCTCCATCCTTGGAGAAAACCATACCTTCGGCCCAATCTGTTACACCGCATTCTTTTTTAGGCCTGAACCCTACACTAAATATCCATACGAGTGTAGAGGAAAGTCTCCTCTCCCCAATAATCCAAATGGGATCTGTAAGAAAAAGAAAACTACAAAGAGAGGCTGTCGAGGCTTTCTCAGTAGTAGACGAAGACTTAGTAAATTCAGATCCCAAAAAAAACAAACTAGGGACAAAATGAAGCATAACCCTGTGAAAATTTTCAATCTGTCCAACTATGAATTATCTGAGGAAGAAATGGGTTTACTTCAGAAGGGACTCAATTTCTGCCCTGATAAAGGAATATGTCATTTTACAGCTTTTAAGGATCTTCAATTATTTATTAGAAAATTAACACGGCAGCGATACTTTATTATACAAGAAAATAAGAGTAAGGGTACCAAACCCGATAGGAAGGAGGAAGAACCTGTTAGTTTAACCCCTATAGATAATAGTTTGCGGCCCAAATCGACATTTTATCCTATATGGGCACAAGGCAACCATTTAGGGGTTTTTAATCAGTTAGTTATGGAAGATCTTAGAAAATTAAAAAAGAAAATCCCTAGAAATGAAAATTTAACTTTAAAGCAGAAAAAAGCCAAAAAATCCCTTATAGCAAATAGGGATATTATTATACGTAATGCCGACAAGGGGGGAGCCATAGTGATTCAAAATGTGAAAGAGTACATGAGTGAGGCATTCAACATTCTAAAAAAACCCCAGTATTATACAGTTGTAGGAGAAGGGGTACATATAGAATTACAAGAGAAATTTTTAAATTTTTTAAATAGACACATGGAGATAGGGACCCTCAATACCCAGGAAAAAAATGCCCTTTTTATACAAAAACCTACGACCCCTTTCTTTTATCACCTCCCTAAGGTCCATAAAGATCTAAATAACCCCCCTGGAAGACCTATTGTCTCGGGAATCGATTCGACTTTGTCTAACTTATCGAGATATATAGATGTACAATTACAACCATACGTGGTCCAATTGGAAAGTCATTTAAAGGACTCAGATCAGGTCATCAGGGAGTTAGTTGGTAAAAAATGGGAGGAGTCATATTTTTTTATGACTATGGATATCACAGCGCTCTACTCCAATATAAGACACGATTTGGGGATACAGGCTGTTGGGTCATTTTTAGAAAATGATAGTTCTGTTGATGATGGAAAGAAAAATTTTATATTAGAGGGTTTGGAAATTATTTTAAAAAATAATTATTTTAAATACGATGATCTCCACTACCATCAGCAGGTTGGTACAGCGATGGGGACTAGAGTTGCCCCATCGCTGGCCAACCTGTTTATGGGTTCCTTCGAGGAGACTTTTATTCTATCAGATTTTAATAGATTCCGTTCTAATATTATTTATTTTAAAAGATTTATTGATGACCTTATTTTTATATGGAGTGGAACGAAAGAGGAGGCCGACGCATTTTTAAGATTTTTAAATTCAAATTCTTGGGGGATCACCTTTACATCAAACATAAATTCAAGGGAAATCCAATTTTTAGATCTTTTATTATATTGTGAAAACGAGAGTATTTTGTCCAAAACTTATTTTAAACCGGTAGACTCCAATAATTATGTGCACTTTACTAGTAGTCATTATGGCAAGTGGACACGTAACGTACCCTTCGGACAATTCCGGAGGGTACGGAAAAATTGCACTTCGGATGAGGTATACAAAGACCAAGCAGCAATTTTGGAGGAAAGGTTTATCCAAAAAAGATATCCGAGGAACTTAGTACAGAGTGCGAACGCGAAAGCACTCATGAGGACACAAAAGGATTGTGTCATCCAGAAACGAAAGGATAATACCAGATTTTATAAAAATAATTTCATCACAACTTATTCGTCCCAACACAAAGACCTATATGGGATATTGTCAAAATATTGGGATATCCTTCTTTCAGATCCAGTACTAAAACCCCATTTAGACAGACGACCAAGAATGACCTATCGGAGAGCAGGCACTCAAAGAAATTTACCCCCATCCCCCAAAAGGGCCCTTTTTAAATATTGAGTCCAGAGATTTAAAAGGGAAAATGGGATAATCAAAAAGGTCTTTTTCCCATGTGGCTTCCCCTCTGTAAATGCGTGAATATTCAGATGGGGGAAATTTTTGCCTACACCACAAAAAAAATCATACAAAATTTAAAGCGGTTGTCTTGTTTTTTAGTTTCTTTATTATTTATTACAGCGTTGGGGAAAAAATTATGGAAAAAACTTCCAAAACTACGAAAAATGAACAACATCGGTACAAAAAAAAAAGGGGAAAAAGACTGTAATTTTACCTAACCCCCATCCAAAAAAATATAAGGGATGGTGAAATCATTTAAAATTCAACCTAAAATTTTTCATACTGGAATGTCCCTAATTTTGAAGCTTTTGTAAATAAAGAAACTTCGGATCTTTAAATTAATACTTTAAACCCAAGGCCCTAAATGGGGTACGGAAGTATAAAAAATTTTTAATGAGGGCCCTATGTTTTTTTCAAAAAGGGTATGTATCCCAGTATAAAATTTGGGTTTTGAAGCTGCAAAATTTGAAAAAAAATTATTGACCCCATTGTGATTTTGGGTTCTTAAAAAAGATACACAATGATAATGTGATCCCATCGATAATAGGGAAATATCCCCTCCCAAAAAAGATGGAGGGGTCAGGGCGCAAGTAAGATTTTTATAAGGAGATTTCATTGCCCACGGCTCCTAGGGGACCGACAAAACGCAAGAAAAATCAATGGAGAAAATTTGTACGGGGGGAAGGATCCAAACGATAACATCTTTTCCCCCAAACAAAACTGTGAGTATGCCAGAACGCAAATAGTAGCACGGCGGGTGTGGCAAGTATCTTTGCAGACGTCTTCCGCCCAGGGTACGGAGACGGGGGGAACCGCCCCGCACCCCGGTTGAAACGTTTGGGGATTTAAGTTTTATTGGGTTTTTAAGTATGAAATATGTAAAATAAGGTGAAATTATATGAATATGTCAAAATAGGTGTGGGGTACACAATAATACATCCGAAAGTAAAAGAAGATGTAAAAGGGGGGGTATCGGAGGGCAGGTTGGTCCACCATTTTAAAGTCTATATAAAAAAGCATGGTCTATAAGTCACACTCTGAGAAGCCACTAGGGTGCGCGAAACGGGTTGGTTTTTAGGGATTACTTTTTTGTTTGTTTATGGTTTTATTTTTATTTTTAGTTAATGGCACAATAAATATACCTTTTAATACATTAGTATTTTGGGTATTGTCTACTGATGAATAGCAATATAGGGGCGCGGAATCCTTCGAATAACGGCTACTATACATAGTATTATTTTTTTACTCCTTGGGTCTCCTTGGCGGGGGAAAGCGGATCGAAGGGCCAGAGCTCCAAAATGGAATACTTAAAAAGAGTTTACCATTAGAGACAACTTGCCGGGGAGCATTCGCATTTTATTATTTTTTAAATTCAAATTTTTTTTTTAAAACATATTTTTGGGGGGCCTTGTAACCCCCATTCCCCCCCTTGTCTTTCCCTTTTTTGAGGTTGGATTTCACAAAAGTACAATTAGGGTTTTATGATAAGGGGGAGAAGCTGAGCTCTGTATATATGGGTTAATGATAAGGAAAAGTTAGCCTGTGAATATAGGGTTTTAAAGATAGAGGGGAGAAGCGAGCCTGTGTTATAGGGTTAGATAGAGGGGGGCAGTGATTTTGTGATATATAGGTTATAGATAAGCAAGGGGAAATGGGTCTGTATTATAGGGTTTATATATAGAGGAAGAAGGGCTCTGGATATAAGGGGTTTTATAGAGGGGAGAAGTGACTCGGAAAAAAGGGTTAATATGGGGAAAAAGCGAGCCGTGTAAAGGGAAGATAGGGGGGAGAGAAACGAGCTCGGTTATAGGGTTTAGATAGACGAGAAGCTGAGTTTAAGGATAAAGGGTTGATGACAGGGAAAGGAGCTGAGCTCGTGATAATAGGGTTATAATAGACGAAAAAGCTGGTTTTTTTTTTATGGGGATTGAAGAGGAGAAAGCTGAGCTCATGATATATGGGGTTTATATGATAGAGGAGAGAAGTTGAGCCCTGTGATATTTTGGGTTTTATGATAGGGAGAAAAGCGAGCTCTGTGATATATAGGGTTTATGATGGGACGGGGAAGAAGTGATTTCTGTGATTTGAAAGGGTTATATGATGGGGGAGAAAAGGGCTGACTTTTGGAAATATGGGGTTTAAAAAGTAGCGAGGAAGCGATTTTTAAGATATATGGGGTTATTATGAAAAGCCGAAAAAAGCTGAGCTTTTTGGATATTTTTGGGTTTATATGTTAGAGGGAGGGGAAGTAGCTCGTGAAATATGGGGTTATATGATAAGGAGAGGAGTTTAGCTCTTGATTTATGGGGTTTTATGATAGACAGAGAGTTTCCTTTTTAATGATTTTATGGGGTTTTTAAGACGGGGAAGGGAAACTGGCTTTGTGATATTTTGGGGTTTAATATGAAAGAGGGAGAAAGGAGCTTGATACTTAGGGTTATATGAAAAGGGAGAAGCTGACCCCGGGGATATTTATATATATATATATAAATAAATATATATTTTAAAATTTTAAAAATAGGGTTTTAGCTCTCTCCCTTATTTAAAAACCCTTTATAACACGAGCTCAGCCTCTTCCCCCCTATAATAAAACCCTTTAATATCACAGAGACAGCTCCTCCCCTTTCTTTTCTATAACCCTTTTAATCACAGAGCTCAGCTTCTCCCCTTTAAACAAAAACCCTATATATACAGAGCCAGCTTTTTCCCCCTTTACATAAAACCCCTTTTTAAAATTCACAGAGCCACTTCTCTTTTACCCTTTTAAAACCCCTTTATTTCCAAGCCCTCCTCTCCTCTATCATTTACCCTATATACCCGAGCTAAGTCCTCCCCTCTATCATAAAAACCCTATATATCACAAAAATAACTTCTCCCCTCTATCATAAAACCCCTAAATTCCCAGAACTCGCTTTTTCTCCTTATCAATAACCCTTATATCACAGAGAAAGCTCCTTCCTCAAACATAAAAACCCTATTTCACGAGCTCAGCTTCTCCCCTCAATCATATAACCCTATATATCAGAGACAGCTTCTCTCCCCCTATCATAAAACCCTATATATAAACAGAGCTAAATTTCTCCCTCTATAATAAAACCCTATAAAACCCCGAGCTCACTCCCTATCCCTAAAAACCCTATTTCCAACAGAGCTCGCTTCTTTTCCCTCTTTCAAAAAACCCTTTATTTTAAAACAGAGCTCGGTTTCCCCCCCCCTCTTTCCATATAACCCATATATAAACAAGCTCAGTTCTCCCCCTTTTTTTTCATATAACCCTATATATCACAGAGCTCAGCTTCTCCCCTCTTTCAAAAAAAACCCCTTAAAATCACAGGCTCACTTCCCCCTCAAACATATAACCCTAAAATATCACAGGGGCTCGCCCTCTCCTCTATCATAAAACCCCCATATAACAGAGCTCAGCTTCTCTCCTCTATCATAAAACCCCTATATACACAGAACTCAGCTTCTCTCCCTCTATCATTAACCCTATATTCCGAGCTCAGCCCCTCTCCTCTACATAAAACCCCTTTTTAATCACAGAGCTAAGTTTTCTCCCCCTCTATCATAAAACCCAATATTTCAAAGTTTTGTTTCTCTCCTCTTCATTAACCCCTAAAATTTTAAGGGATCAGCTTCTTTCCCTTTAAAAAAACCCCCTATTTATCACAGAGCTCAGCCCTCTATACCCAAAACCCTATACAACACAAGCCCCAGCTTCTTCCCCTATTTTATAACCCTAAAATTTTCAGAGCTCAGCCCCTTTTTCCTCTTTCACTCAACTATATAAGTTTTTCCCCGGTCATTTTCAAAACGAAAGTATACTGTATCCCGGGGCCCTTTTCCCTTATAAACGCCCCCCAATTTGGGCTTGGCCCTGGGGCACTAATGGAGATCATTTGGTTGTGGGTTTTTCTTTTCCTTTCTTTTTGAAATTCATTTTGGCCCTCGTGTCTGCCACCACACTCGCCCCGGGGCGCCTTTGTATCTATTATTACCCAAAAACAACATTTTTTTAAAGGGGCAAATATCAAAAAATTTGCTTTGGCTGGAATTTTTTTTAAAACGTATTCTTTTGCTACACCACACTGTCACCGAGATGTCAAGGCTATTGATTTGGAAAAGAAAATATAAACCTTCTCTTTTCTATTTAGATTGCTTTGTTTTTTTTTAACGATTTCTGTATTATTGTCTTAATTTTTAATAACAATAGTAAAATTTTAAGATTTTTTTCCAATATTCGGGCTTCTTCCCCCCGGCAGATCTTTCCCATTTTAAAAAATACGTCTCTCAGTGACGGAAATAGAAATTTTAAACAGCTTCCCCTGTCTAATTGCCCCACTTGCAAATAAAGTAATATAGGGTATAGTTTTTATATTGGGGAAAATGTCAGACTGGGGAAAGCCCGGGGGGCCCATCAGGGGGTTTCATTCTTTGCACCCACCCAAAAAGCTGACTGAAACCCCCCTTGCTTTCTAAAATCTCTTTCTCTGCCCTTTTTTTTAAAAAAAAACCCCGAGTTGCATGCCCCTGCCCCCCCACCATCCCCGGGCGGGGGGCCCAAAGTAGGGCATACTCCTGTCGGGGGCCCCTTAAACAAATGGGGGCCCCACTGATATGTTAAAAAATAAACTAGTAATGGGGGGGGGCCCTAATTGGTTTGGCTGTATGGGGCCCTGAAAAGGTTAATCGATGACTGATGGAGCCCTGTGCCCGGCGGTTCATCAGGGTTTCTCCTCCTCCCTTTGGACCAGTCCATGCCTGATAATAACCCATAAGGGGTTTTCCAAGACTTTTATAAACTTTCCTACCATCTCCCACCGTGCTAAAATAAAAAAATTAGCCAGGCTCCAGTGTTCCCCCCTCGGGGGCCGCCCCGGAAGCCTGGGCCCCATAGCAAACCTTTTGGATGGGAACAACCCCCCTTCACTCCACCTGGAAAATTTACCAGGACCCCTTAAGTCATGCTTTACTAGATAAACAAGGATTTGTTACCTACCATAGATATCCCATTTTTTGCTAAAAAAAAAATCCACTATACCAGCCCCAAGTTACCAAAAAACGTACTACTAAGGACCTGATTATACCGCCCAGACAAGACCCAAATTCCCCCACATATGACTGAATAATATATATATACTAATAAAGATCAGTTTTAAAAAGAAAAAATATTCCGCCTTTAAAAAGACCACTTATGGTAGATACGGTACACGGGCTCTGAACGGCCGGGCATGGCATTTTGGTGTTAGGAAAGTACAGCCAAAGGCGCCCCCTCGCCCCAAAAAAATGGCACCCTCCCAATAATTCCTCTCCCCCCGCCCAGGGGCCTGTCACTAAAATTTTTTGACATTCCACATAGCCCGTCCATCTCCTCAGCGTCCTGCACAATGACAAATCAGCCCCGACAAAAACTGCATTTTTAAAAAGCTACCCCCATATGACAGTGCAAACCTTACAAATAACAGTCCCAAATAATCCCCCGATACAGGGAAATTACAACAAATGTTGTTCTCAAAAAACTTTATAAAAACCCAAAACCCAAAAAATTACTACTTTTAAAGGATCAAATAACCGAACCTGAAGGAACGCGACCCCCAATGGGCATCAGCTGTAAACATCTGATTACATATACCCGCCATACAGTGACCAAAAGTGGTGATACTAGTTGTATGTAGACCTGAAATATAAGCGATTACACTGCAGAAAAATTTTTATTGACTACAGGGATGTCTTTTCTGACGCTTGTTCATTTTCCCTTTTTTTCCCTGGGTTGCACTTATGCTTTTTCTCCGGCCAGACCGCCCCTGCGATTTGGACCAAAATATCTTAAAACCTCACATTTCCAGTAACCCCTTAATTATAGGTATATAAGTCCCTCAGTTGACAGGTATTGATTCCCCTCTCGTCAGGCGGGTTTAAAAAATTTTTATTCTCCTCGTCAGGCAGGTATATAATATTGCCCCCTTTAGAAAGGGGGGTATATGATTAGGGGACTCAGGCAGGTATTAGTAAGGGTCATTCAGGCAGGTATAAGCATGGGGTCACTCTCAGGCGGGGTATTTTGATATAGGGGCATCGGGCGGCATATAGGGGAAAGGGGCAGGCATAGGGGGTTCAGGCGGGTATGGGGTAGGCGGGCTTTATAGGGGCCAGGTTTTAAATTAGGGGACGGAAGGCATAGGGGGGCTCAGGCAGGCTTTGGGGCCACGTAGAAAAAAAGGGGGTTGATACAAAAAAAAAAAACGGGGCAATCCGTTAAAATTTCCCCAAAAAAATTTTTTTTGGCTTTGAAAGGGTTAAAACCTATCGATACCAAACGTGGCACCCCCTAAAAGACACCCCACCCGGAGGCTAACGCGTTTGGGCGTAAAAAACCCTTAAAATTCATCCCCAAAAAAAATTTAAAAACATCCTTTTATATATTTAGTATACAAGTATGATTAAGTTACCGGGGGTCCCGTTTTCGCCGGGCCGCCAAAACATTCCGTAATTGTAGCAATCCGGAAACCGCACGGACTGCGCAGGAGTGATCCCCATCTTAAAATGGGTAAGGGCAAATGTCAAAGAATTACGTCATGCGATGCGCTAGCCGAAGGGCGGCAAAGCCGGTGGATAATAAAATGATGAGGTATAGCACTAAATAATAGAGGGAAAGTAAGGCTATAATGCCCTACAAATGCATAACCGTGCCGGGAAAAAATAGGAACGGGTAGATGTATAAGGCTGGAACAGAAAAACATTAATAATGGAACATTATTCTCTTTTATGATTCAAACCTTTGGGCTGTGTGTATTTAATGTCAAAAATCCAATCGTTCTTTGTCATGTAACAATCTTTATGTTTCCCCCTCTGGGGGTTTTTATTGACTCGTCGATGCCCATAATTTTTAAGATTCCGAGTTATTATCGTGGAACCCCTAAAGGTGAGATAAACTTGACTATTCCCGTCGCTGTACCTTATTTTTAAGTTTGCGGGTAGTACTTCCCCTAGTCAAATTGCAGCGTGCATATACAAGTAGATACAAAAAAGGGAATTTCATTAAAAATTGTTTTATAGTATAATTTTCTTGTGTTTCATATTTTTAAATTTTTGGTTTTAAAGGAAAAAATTTCATGTTTGAATGTCGGACCACCCTTTAAAGAAACCCTTGTTATCGCCGGGCTTTTTGGTGGGGGGGCAAGGAACTAGGTAGGAGACAAAAAGGTTTTTCCCCTGTTTTTGGGGCTCCCGGTCACTTTCTTATCCTTTCTTAATATGGACGAAAATGGATCCGGTTTAGAACCAAAAAGGTTTTTTTTTTAAAAATTTTTTTTAATTTCAGGGTTTAGCGTTGAATCGACACAGAGTTAGTTTAGATGTTGTTTTTTAGTTTGGGTTTGGGGGCAAAAAAATTTCCCCCTTCCCGATTTTTTATTTTTTTGGGTGCTCGATTTTTGTGCAGACCCCCTGTTCTTCTAATTTGTAATCCAATCCCCGGAAAAATTGGTTTAGCTCTTGTAGTTCTCCAATGGGTACTGATAACCGGTGTTCTTGATGAAAGTCTTAAATCAGTGTGGTGTTTCCCGCTGGGTTTTCTGTATGTTTTCTTTAATCTTATGTTTGGCAAACCCCTTAAAGTAAGATCCAAAAAAATTGACTTCACTTTTCTCTTTGTTCCGGTAAACTTCAAATTCAAGGGGTTATTATTTAAATAATCCAGGAATTCTGGGGACGGCAACCATCCCCACCCCAAAAAAAATAGGAGGTCATCGGTACCTGCCCACCCGAAGATATTTCGGGGGAAAAAGGGTTACTATGGTTTAAAAAGTAGATACTTTCCCCCCATCCACTGTCAGGTTGCCAACGGGGCGAAAATTTTTGCCCCCTTTGACACCCCTTTTAGCTGCAAAAAATGTCTTTTATGTTGAAAAAATTATGATCATGAGGAACTAACCCACTAATAAAAAATTTCTGAATTCTTGTGAATATGTACTGTAATTTTGTAGATGAAATTCAAATTGCCCTTATTGCGCCCGGGTGTGGAATACTTGTGTACAGTGATTCTGCATAAACATGCTACCCCCCATCATATTGTTCTGCCATGTGATGTTATCCATGTTAACTAAGACATCCTTAGTGTCCGTAGATGTCCGGGGATAATTTGTACCAAAGTTTGTAATAGGAATCTACCCACTGCCCTAATCTCTCAAGTAAGGATCCCATGCCCGAAACGATTGGGCGCATGGGAGGTTTTTTGGGTTGTCTTTATGAGGTTTTTGATAGACCTTTACACTACTGACATTTTTAGGCTCTTCTACTGTAATAAACACTACTTCTTTTTGGGAGAATATTTGTAGAGCCAGGCCTCTTGCAGTAAGGTTATCTTTTTCTGCTTTATATTTATTAGGGGGATCTCTGGCCCAATTTCTGATAATTTGGGATGTGTCTGACAAGAGTGGGACCATTGCTTCTAAAGTAATTTGTTTTTTCCACCCACCACAATTGTCCCGCCCTTGTCAGACATTTTGATAATCAAATTATTTCTTCTTCTTAGCTGATCTAGGGCAAAACTTTGTTTTTTAGTTAGATTCAAATATTTACTGCTAGTGTGGAGATGCATCAAAAAATTTGCCCTAAGAATCTCTCTCAATGGTTTGTTGGAAGAAAGTCCATGACCGGAGCCCGTGACTGAATCGGGTAGAACGTTCTATTATGGGTAGCAAAGTTTCCTCCCTCAACGGTATTCGTTAAGGATTCCTCCGAAAGATCCTGTAAATGTAGTAATGATAGTTGTTCTTTAAAGAGGAGGTTGCTGAACTCGTTTTTATGTTGTTGTTCCTCATTTTCCTCCTCAGGAACTCCTGAGGGTCGATCACCACCCAGATCATTCTCCTCCTGCCAGAAATGCCGTTTCAAAGGTAAGTAACCTAATGAACCTATTTTAAAGTCCTTAAGTGTAGAAAAGAGGCTAAAGTCCTGTTCCAGACCATAGCTTAGAAACCCCAAACTAAGTAGGCTTTCTTGATGTTGATCTAATGCCGTTGTCGCAGGTTCAGAATGTCTATTTCTTCCGATTGTGGAACTGATCCAGGAATAGTTGGACGAGTCTTCATAGGGCGTCCGGTTTTATGTTTTACGCCCTCCTTCTTCGTCGTTTTTTGAGGATTTTCCTTTATTAGATTTTTTAGGTTGTTTGTAGTAAGATGGGCCAGGCTCTTGTTCTGCAGAGTCTGAGGATTCGTCGACTGACTCCCCCATACTCAGGCAGGCAGATAGGGGCACAGGCAGGCATATAGGGGCTCAGGCTGGCATATAGGGGCACAGGCAGGCATAAGGGGCTCAGGCAGGCATTTCAGGGGCACAGGCAGGTATATAGGGGGCTCAGGCGGCATATAGGGGCACAGACAGGCATATAGGGGCTCAAGCTGGCATATAGGGGCTCAGACTAGCATATAGGGGCTCAGGCTGGCATATAGGGGCACAGGCAGGCATATAGGGGCTCAGGCAGGCATTTTAGGGGCACAGGCTGGAATATAGGGGCAAAGGCAGGCATATAGGGGGCACAGGCTGGCATATAGGGGCCACAGGCAGGCATATAGGGGCTCAGGCTGGCATATCGGGGCTCAGGATGGCATATAGGGGCTCAGGCAGGCATAGAGGGGCTCCGGCAGGCATATAGGGGCTGAGGCTGGCATATAGGGGCTCATGGTGGCATATAGGGGCACATGCTGGCTTATAGGGGCACAGGCAGGCATATGGGGGGCTCAGACTGGCATATAGGGGCACAGGCAGGCATATAGGGGCTCAGGCTGGCATATAGGGGCACAGGCTGGCATTTAGGGGCTCTGGCAGGCATATTGGGGCTCAGGCAGGCATATAGGGGCTCAGGCAGGCATATAGGGGCTCAGGCAGGCATATAAGGGCACAGGCAGGTAAAATAATAACAATAATACTCACCTTACCTGCTTCCCAGCCGCGCGCTCCTCTTCTGTCCTCTTCTTTACCGGCCGCGCGCTCCTCCGGCAGCTCCTCGGGCGCACAGCCTGTGAAGCGCTGTGCACCCGAGGAGAGGCAGCGTCGCGATGACATCACTTCATCACAACGCTGCCCAGCTAAGCAGCGCGGGGCCGCCGCAGGTCCTAAGCGCTATGAGGACCCGGCCCCGCTGTGTCAGCCCTGCGGCTTACCGGAGGATCCAGCGATCCTCCGGTGAGCAGGTCCGACACTGTTTGTGGAGCAGGGAGCGCTCGCTCTCTGCTCTGCAGAAGCCCGCAGCTGTATGTGTGTCCAGCGGACGCACATACAGCTAAAGAGGCCGACGGCGCTCCAGGCCCACGACAGCGGCCTGGAGCCCGGAGGGTTCGGGGCCCCTGCCTGCGCCCCGTAGGGACAGGCAGAGGTAGGCACCCTAGGCGATCGCCTACCTCTGCCTACCTGTCGTCCCGGCCCTGTCTGCAGACTATATACAACCACCATACAGTGACCATGTAGTGGTAGATACCAGTGTACACAGACTCTACAGGCTGTATATTACCCCCATACAGTAACCATATAGTGGTAGATACCAGTGTACACAGACTTTGCAGACATTTGTAAGTGATTACAGTGCAGTTACATCTTGTGACTCACAGATGACGTTTTCTCTGACAAGTCGTTGACTTTCCCTTTAGTTCTGCATTCAGGCCAGCCCGCCATGATGACTTCTCCCGGCCAACACTTGTCCCTGCAGATTTGGACATGAATATCCTAGAATCCTCACTTTTTCAGCACCTCACTCCCTGCCCCCACCTCTGTACAAACTTCCAAGAGGTGGCAGAGCGGGTACAGGCCATAGCATGTACCCCTCAGAATCATGTTACCAGGTAGACCCCCACTAGATAGGTTGGTAAGCTCTAGGTAGATAGGTTGGTAAGCTCCAGGTAGGTAGGCAGTAGTTATGCCCCAGGTAGGTAGGTAGATTGGTCCTAGGTAGGTAGGCAGTAGTTATGCAGGTCTTAATTAGGTAGGTAGGCTACATGTAGGTAGGTAGGTTGTCCATCGGAAGAATGTAGTTGGGCCCCAGTTAGGTAGGCAGCCCCCAGGTAGGTAGGTAGATTGGTCCTAGGTAAGTTGGCAGTAGTTATGCAGGTCTTAATTAGGTAGGTAGGCTACATGTAAATAGGTAGGTTGGCCCTAGGTAGAATGTAGTTGGGCCCCAGTTAGGTAGGCAGCCCCCAGGTAGGTAGGTAGATTGGTCCTAGGTAGGTAGGCAGTAGGTATGCAGGTCTTAATTAGGTAGGTAGGTAGATTGGCCCTAGTTAGGAAGTAGTTAGGCCCCAGTTAGGTAGGCAGCCCCAAGGTAGGTAGGCTGTAGGTAGGCCCCAGGTAGCTAGGTAGGCAGTAGGTAGGCCACAGTTAGGCTGTAGGTGGGCCTCAGGTAGCTAGGTAGAGAGGCTAAAGGTGGGATCCACATAGGTAGATAGGTAGGTAAATAGGTAAAGGAACCTAAAATCAAAACGTATTACCTATCCACAGAATTGAGGATGTGTCTCATTGGTGGGGTCTGATTATTGGAACCCCCACTGATCACGAAAACATTGTTCCCTTGGTTCATTGGAGCAGTGGTCAAGCACAGAGCGACTATGAACATAAGTAAATACAGGCTTCTTCTGTGTGCAGCAGTCCCACAAACTTTGAATTGAGTGGTTATGCGGACATAAGATTTCCACGCTCGTGAATGTTGGTGGTCCTAACGATTGTGTCCGATTGATCATGCACTTATCACCTGTAGTGTAGAAACTTTTGGTACTGGATTTAAAAAAAAAGAAAAAATAAAATATGACTGCTTTTTTCCAGAAACAGCACCATTCTCGTCCACAGGCTGTGTCTGGTATTGCAGGTCAGCTGTATTTAGTTAAATGCACTTGAACTGTAATACTAGACAAGCAAGAATGGTGCTGTTTCTGGAAAAAGGTGGGTCCTCACTGCTCTGTGCTTTACACTAATACTGCTCTATGCCTTAAAGGGGTCGTCTCACTACAAGGATTGCTTTTTATGTTAAATATCTTGCAAAAACAAGTCACTTTGCAATATGTGTTGATTAACAGTGTCCTACCTATTCCTAGATATCTACTCTTGTATGGGCTGCATCAGCTCCTCAGGTCGCTATAGCTACAGACCTGTTTGATCTATCCTGATAGGCTGCCAGCACTGGTTGCTATGGCTACAGACCTGGCTTCTACTGCAGCCTAGTAGAAGCCAGTAAACACGCCCCTGAATTAAAAGTGAAACCAAGAAAACAGGACTGAGGTCAGATGACTCAATGTAGTGAGACAACCCCTTTAAACTAATCATGGTACATAAAGGTGATAACTTATCAGGTGCTTGAAATGATATACGTTATGTACCTTGTATTTTGTAATTGCACAATATTACATAATGTTGGAATTTTTGCAATTGCAAAATCATGGGTGTGGAAACCTTCCTATGGAGCCCAGGACACTTTCAGGCTGTCGTATAGATGATCTAATGTGACCATATAACCGCCATACTTTGCTGCCCAGTCCTGGATGGGACTCAACTTTTCTAAAACCGCTCCTGGTCACACTTCTGATCCGCTCCTGATCCCAGCTGGTGATGTCAGAGGTGCGATCGTTCTCCTAGAATTTGCTGATTAGATTTATAACCGATTCTTTAATTTTATTTTTTTTTCAAAGAAACTTGTAAAAAAGGAAAAAAAATGATAAAATGGGTTTGAAATTTGTATTAAATGTTCTGTGATTAAGGAGAGATTACACGATATTCGGTGCACTCTGTTTTTGTGCAACTTCCTAGTGTCACAGAAGGCGGCTCAGCACAGTAACTGGAAATCCTCTTGGGAGCCTGAGGCAGATACCCCTGGGGGGATGTGTTCACTTGTCCACAAAGTACAATTTACATTCAAAGCAGAAAAGCAATCACATGTCAAATGTCTGGGCCTGATATTGTGCAAAACAAACCAGCAACTAAGTTGTAGCACAGTGAGGCCGGAGCCGAGGGCTGTATGGGACTAGCTGGGAAGTGAGGGGGACACAAAGGGGACAAGGTTTTTTTTTTTTTCATGAGCTTTTTGTGAAAGTAAAAACCTACTTTACAGGCCCCAAAGAGAAACGTTTACTGATTAACCCAAGCAGTGCCACAGTACCAGGTGAAATCAGATTGCTATGGCATGATGGTGCTACTGTGATTAAAGGTTATGTATATTACCACCTATCTGTCTATCTAATATCTATTTATCTATCTATCTATCAATCTATCATTCTCATATCTATCTATCATCTATCTATCTATCTATCTATATATCTATCTATTTCTATCTATCTATTCTATCCATATCTATCTATCATCTATCTATCTATATCTATCTATCTATCTATCATTTATCTATCTATCTATCTATCATTTATCTATCTATTATCTTCTATCTATTCTATTATTTTTATCTTTTCTATCTATTCTCTATCTATCTATATATTATCTATTATCAATCCTACGTATCTATCTATTTCTATCTATCTACATGTACTTTCTGCTATTCATTTTCTATTATTATCTATCTAATCATTCTTTTCTATTATATTATCTATCATTCTATCTATTATCTATCTTTTATTTCTATCTAATATCTATTTCATTAGCTATGTCTGTATATCTACCTATTTTTTCTATCTACCTCTGTCTTTCTATCTATTCCATTATCTTCCTGTCTATCTATCTATCTATCTATCTATCTATCTATCATCTATTGATCTATTTCTATCTACCGCTGTCTACCTATCTTTTTCATCTGTCTATTTATCTATCTGCTTATCATCTATCTTTTTCTATGTACTTACCTCTGTCTTCCTATTTCATTTTCTATTATCTATCTATCTATCCAACTATTTATTTCATTATCTATCTATCTATTTATCTATCTATCTATATATTATCTAATCAATCTACATCTTTCTGCTATCTATTATCTCATTCTATTTATCTTCTTCTCACTTTCTTTATTATCTTTCTATCTATCTATCTATCTATCTATCTATCTGTCTATCTATTTCTATCTATCTATCTATCTATCTATCAACTGTCTTATTATTTTATTATCTACTATTTTATCTATTTCTATCTATGTATCTATATCTATCTATTTCTGTCTGCCTATTATCTATCTATTTCATTATCTATTCTGTACTATCTCCTTGTTTATCTTTTCTATCTACCTAGCTCTATCTATTATCATCTATTATCTATTCATATCTATCTACTCTATCTATCTATTATCTATTATCTATCTATCTATCTATCTATCTATTATCTATCTATCTATCTATCTCATATCTATCTATCTATCTATCTATCTATCTATCTATCTATTTCTTATCTTTTTATCTATCTGCTTCCATCCAGTCTATCTTACTTTCTGTTGATTATCCTTTCTTCACCTAATTCTCATTTTATTATCTATCTTATCTATCCACCTATTACATAATTTACATCTTCCTCTATTAAGTCTATCATATATAGCATTTAACTCTATATATTTTTTACTATCTTTTGCCTATTTTATTATCTCACTTTTATCTATTTTATCTATCTATATATCTATCTATCATTATCTATCTTCTTTATCTATTGATATCTACTATTATTATTATCAAATTTATCTATATATTATTATTATCTATTATATTTCTATTCTATCCCTATCTATTGATTCTATTATCATCTAATCATCTATTTTATCTTATTTCTACTTTATTATCTTCTATTATTATATCTTCTATTATTATCTATCTATCTATCTATCTATCTATCTATCTATCTATCTGCCTGCCTGTCTGTCTATCTATTTATCTACCTACCTCTATCTATCTATCTATCTATCTATCTATCTATCTATTTCTTTATCTTTTTATCTATCCCAGTGCTCAGAAGCCTTAAGATCTTTATGGGGTTGGTTATCGTTTTTCCGGAGGATTCCCCAATTTTTTACTTTCTTGCGTTAATCTTAGGAACACCTTACATAAATGAATTACAGTCTGTGCGCCTCTTGAAGTGTGCAAGAGGTGCTTATCAGGTAAGTAAATAGGCAATAATTAACCCTGAATAATATTGTGACTGATACATGAGAGCTAAAAGAAATCTCCATGCCCTTACAATAGAGCCGTCATGTGTGCGCTATGGACGGAGGCATGGACCCTCAGGGCCCCAGTCACAGATATTCCAGGAGGATTATCAGCATCTTTTATTTCCTCCCCCAGCACTTTTGGGATCTGCAGTGCTCCCCTTTCTGTGAGGAAACTCTAGCTCTGTTCATCCTGAGCTTTCTGGTTTATGATTTTCATGGCAGAGCTAAGTGACACATATGGAGAGTCTTGGGTGCGTGTTATATTATTGGTGCTTTTCCATGCTCTGGAGACCATGTCCAGGGACCTAGCAGTGCACATAACTAGTCTAATTACATAGGTCCCTGCTTTCTATAAATCCTCCCACACCAGGATAAAGAAGGGGTACAAATTAAAGAAGGTTATAATTTACCTACATTTAAGCCTATGGGGCTTTATTACTTTCTAGTAGGCAAAGTGTTAAATAAATTATGCTAAAAACAACCACATATAAAATTAGGACAACAAAGTGTGTTGGGCCCTCACTGCCCCCCACCACCTAAAACCAGAGTGTGGTAGAGCTTAACATTGTTTCCCACTGCCCTGAGCCATATGTATGAGCGGCCCTACAGAAGGAGAACCCTTATCAATCAGCAACTCTCTATTGACCAGTGCTCCCATAGCTACTCTACTATTCAAAGTACATGTGTACCTCTTCTCTTATAAGGGCGCATCCCCACGGCATAGGACTAATACCGGTCGGTTTGCCGGCCGGTATTTGTCCTGTTTTGCGCCCGTCCCCACGGCCGCGGGGGGGAACGGCTTTTCTCTGCGATGAGCGGAGAAGAGCCCTCCCCTCTCCCATTGAGAAGCACAGATTCTGTCCGGTTTTCGGACGGAAGATGGTGCTTGCTCAATGTTTTGCCGGCCGAAAACCCTCGCCGTGGGGACATGCCCTTGCTCTGTGTTGTGCTGTTCCTCTGCTATTCCTCCTAGAAATGTATGACTGAATCTGTCAACTGGGTGTTACTATTCCAGTTTTCATAGGATGAGTCCCTGCACAAACTGTCTGCACTGACTGGATAAAGTAATCCTGGGCAGGGACATCCACCTCTCCCCCCAATTGGAACACCCATCTGACAGATTACTAGGAGGAACAGAGGAACAGCACTACATAGAGTTATAAGAGAAGAGGCTCCAGGATTGTTATTACACATGTATGTTCGAAGACAGATATATCAGAAACAGCCATATGTCCTTTTTAAGAACTATTGACTGACAGGGCTTAAAGGGGTTGTCTCACTACAAGGATTGCTGCTTTTTATGTTTTAGATCTTGCAAAAACAAGTCACTTTGTAATATATATCCATTAACAGTGTCCTACCTATTCCTAGATATCCCTTATATGGGCTGCATCAGCTCCTCAGGTCACTATAGCTACAGACCTGTTTGATCTCTCCTGACAGGCTGCCCGCACTGGTCGCTAAGCTACAGACCTGGCTTCTACTGCAGCCTAGTGGAAGCCAGTAAAGATGCCACTAAATTCAAAATGAAACCAAGAAAACAGGACTGAGGTAAGATGAATCAATGTAGTGAGACAACCCCTTTAACTGCTGAAGCTCTGCCTCCATGTTTATCTCATAAGAACTACAGAAGCCCAACCCCAAACTGCCTATTATTAGTAGAGGTTGTCCCATAATAGTAGGACATGTTATAAAACATTGACTGGTGATGTCAGCTGTCAATCTTCCCTGACATATGCGTATATGTCCATTCTTCTATTAATTTGGAAACCGCACAACAAGGACTAAGTCGCAGGTTTATAGCGGCTACAGGTCTGACTGCTGGGATCCTTTAAGTGAGACTCATTTTCAATATTGTAACGATCTGGCAGTGACAGTAGGCACTGACACGTCGATTGTCGGGTAACAGGTGTGGATCCACTAAAATCACCGCGGGTGACATGGAATAGCTGGAGACCCACGCCAGGGCGCAGTCTAAGGGGCCCTCGTTCGTCACCAGAGCCTGCCGCAAGGCCGGAACAGACTTTGCTGCGGGGAACCCTCATGTCACTACCCCTGACGTGGCGACCCGCGATGACAGGACATGGACACTGGAAGCGGTGGTAGCCAGTGTATAGCTGTAGGAGGACTACATGTCCCAGTAGAGTAGCAGACTGGTACAGCAGCACATAACAGCAGGTAGGAGTGGAATGATTCAGTGGCAGGAATACAGCAGGTGTAACGGCAGGAAACAGCAGGAATCACAGGTGCAAGATCCGCAGGTAACAGCAGCCAGGTGGTCAGGAGCTCTGATGGACAGTACGAACTGACTTCAGGAATCTCAAGGGTTAACTCTGGAACAGCAGAACCCAGGAGCAGGTTAGGAGCTCTGATAGACAATAACGAACTGACACTGAAGCAAGGACAGGAAGTTCCTTATATCCGAAAAGGTCGAAGGTCAGTGGCCAGGTAATTGGGACACTGTCCCTTTAAATAACAGCGCAATGCCGCACGCCGTAGGAGGCGCCAGTGCGCACACAAGATGCCAGGAAGCAGGAATGAAGGCTGGTGAGTGCCGCGCCAAGTGTCGGCGGTCACCGCCGCCGGACACATATACTTGCCGCAGCAGGGACAGGAACCGGGACAGGCAAGTATATTAGCAGGGACCGTGCCACAGCGGAAGCAGAGCAGACATGAACACGTCACCGTCCAAGACGAAGGCTGCGGCATGAATCGTGACAAATATAGAGTGAGAGTGGCCACAAATGGCAAACTTTCCATGGTCAACCAGAACCAAAACCGTCTCACCACTTTTTCTAAGACCTCTTTAAATTTAAAGGGATATTCCCACAATGAACATTAATCACCTGACCACATGATGGAAGATAGATGGCTAGTTACTGCCCCTCCTCCCCATTCCAATCACTAGACTGGTTGTCCTCAGTCCTGTGTCCCCGTTAAAGAGGTGAACAAAGTGCAGCCAGCTACATCCAGGACACCGGATACAAAGATTCAATAAAACTTCCATTCTTTATTTTCAACGGATTAAAAACAATACATGGAGGAAAGCTATATCTTTAGCGCATACTTGGCACGATGGCAGGCCACCATAGACCGACGCGTTTCGGAAATTTTTTTTTTTCACGTTTTGCAACCTTTTTTTTTTTTTCTATTTTTTTTCTTTTTCTTGTAGAGCAAGCTACGTCTAGCTCGGGAGGTGTGTGTTTTCTCTTGCCCCTCCCTATCATGTGATTTCCAGGGCGTACCTATAAATAGCATACACTTATTACATTTGCTTAGGTGACCACGACTAAGGAATTATCTCCGAAACGCGTCGGTCTATGGTGGCCTGCCATCGTGCCAAAAGCTATGCATGCTGAAAGAGTATTATAGCTTGTCTTAACGTCCATGTCATTGTTTATGAAAGTCACGTTTGAAAATAAAGAAAGAGGAAGGAAAGTTTATTGGAATTCTTTGAATTCCGGTTGTTCCTGGATGATAGACTGGCCTGTTTCACTTTGTTCACTACTTGTCTTCGGGTGAGGACTCCACCCTGCCGTGCCCCTGGGAACTGGACTTATCTACAAACGGGTGAGCTGATTTAAATCCATTTTCCTCCCGTTAAAGAGGGTTTCCAAGAATTTTAAAAACCATCCTACCACCACCCACTGTGCTAAAGTAAAAAATTTACCCATACTTACCTCCTCCATCATCGCCAATCCAGCACTACTAGAACCCCAGTGTTCCCCCCCAGTCACTCATGGATGACATCACGTTCATGAATCACATGATGCTGCAGCCAATCACTGACCTCTGTGGTCACATGATTTACATGCAGTCAAGTGACTGCTGAAGTCAGAGATTGGCTGTAGCATCATGTGATCCATGAACCTGATGTCATGAGTAAGGGACCAGGGGGAGCCCTGGAGCTCTGGCAGCGCTGGAGCGGCGGTGATGGAGGAGGTTAATACTGGTTAATTTCTATTTTAGTTCTATGGAAGGTGGTCGGGAGGCTTTTAAAAGTCTTGGAAAACTCCTTTAACTCATATACTGTGGGAAGGTGATAAATGTTGATTGTGGGAAAACTTCTTTAAAGGGGTTGTCTCACTAAAAGGATTGGTTTTTATGTTATAGATCTTGCAAAAAACAAGTCACTTTGCAATATATGTCCATTAACAGTGTCCTACTTATTCTGAGATAAGTAGGACAGCTCCTCAGGTCGCTATAGCTACAGACCTGTTTACTCTCTCCTGATATGCAGCACTGTTGCTATAGCTACAGACTGTCAATCTCTCTGATGCCTGCCACACTGTTGCTATAGCTACAGACCTGGCTTCTACTGCAGCCTAGTAGAAGCCAGTAAACACGCCCCTGAATTCAAAAAGAAAACAGGACTGAGGTAAGATGAATCAATGTAGTGAGACAACCCCTTAAAAGAGGACTTTTGCATTTATGTTCAATCCTTCCATAGCCTATCAATGTTTGATCATTCAGAATCCGACCTCTGAGACCCTCGATGATCAGCAGAATGACGGGGGCATATGGATATTGCTATAGTCGTGGAGAGCCCCTTTAATGACCCTGAGTATTATTCCATATCTTCTCAGATGCCATACCTTATGCCTTCCCAGTCTAGACCTCTCTTGCTTTGCATACTTATTTGGTCTGTCTGAGACATTTGTAAATTGGAGACAACACCGTAAGCCAATTAGTGATAATACAGACAGCGATTCGCCTTATTGCAGCAAGAATTGACAATTCATCGTGACCAAGGAATTAAAACTGAGCGATAGCGGCCACATCTTTATAAAACGTGTGCGATTACTGAGAAAATAAAGTTTGGTAAGGAACATGTTTATCTCCAAATGTAGACAAGAAACCAGACTCCTTTAAAGCCCATCATGAATATAAATCATCCGCACTTATGACTGTACTGTCCCTTTAAATCAATAAAAAAAAATAATGCCCCTCATGCCTCGTGTTTTTCATCTAGCACCTTTCAGGATGAATAGTTTTCTGACGAATTAGCACAAAAAAGATTGTCTCCATAGTTACTGATTTTAATAGAAAGGCCTAGGAATAAATTGACATTAAAACTGAAGCTTTCTGTAGGAAAAAAAATGGATGAGTGCCCCAGAACGGCAATCATTTTACAAACATCAAAAGTTGCATTGGAAGCTACTGATCTTAACCCCTGTGGATCTCTTTCAGCAAAAATACAAAACCTACATTTTGCAATGCGCCTCCAGCCAAAAAATGCCAGCAGGTGAAAAAGTATTTACATCGCTGTGCGTATTGTGCGTGAAATAAGATATGCCGTTCCTATAGCAACCGTAAAAGTATTGTGACAGTTTCGATGTTTTTGCACTTTTTTGGAAGATTTTGGCTCCCATTTTTTGCATCTAATCCCAATTGTCAAGGGTGTCTCAAAGACATAAACATGACCCATACTGATCTCTGGGATCATAGGAATATGCATTGCGGTTGTTGCTATACTTTTTGACTCTATGCCCAAATCTCAAAAAAAAAGTTTTATATCTAAATAAAGTTTAATGATTTTTTGTGGGAAGGAAGAATCGGAGAAGGCATAGATCTTCTATCCAATGAAGTCAGGCTCTGGCTGGCCCACAGGAGAACAGGGGAGATTCCCAGTGGGTCCCTGGGAATGGCAGGCATTGGGCTTCTGTTTAGGGAGAAAAGCAGAAAAAAAGAGGCCGAAAATAATAGCCATTTAGAGTAGTTGTAGGATGGGCCTCAACAGAGCCGTCTTTTCAGCATTATGGGCCCTTGAGCATAGAACTGCAGTGGGCCCTGGCCATATACATGACATCACACTAGGTCATGCCACTAGCCATCCTCAAGCAAACACATATTATCACGCCACTTATGTCTGGACACCGGCATCCTGCAGCCTATAAGGCTATTTAGCAGGGTAGGGAGCCTTTGGCTCCCTTCTTCACCTTGGTTTTCAACTGTTTGCACATCCTAAAATCACACAAACAGTTAAATAAGCAAAGCCAACCAAGGGATCCAGGGTATGTTTCTTGTATTCCTGGGACATACATAGACCACCTGGGGCCCTATACTTGTGGGGCCCCCGGGCAACTGCCTAGCAAGCCAAATGGAAAAGATGGCCCTGGGCCTCAAGAATCACCTCCACTGGTGGTGCCCAGTCCCCTCTGTCCAACACTGCCCCAAGTGGAGGTCCATGGAGAAGGCAGCAGTTAATGTTGGTTTATGTTTTTTCCATTTTGAAGGTTCACGTTGTTAGCAAGAACTAGAAGGAGGGTCATTTTACTAAAGAGGTTTCACCATAAACTAATCGGTCTTGTTCGCTGATTAAATATGATTTAATGTGTTTTATAAAAAGATTTCAGCCTTAAGGTTCAATCTATTTGATTAATTCCTGCAAGAACCAAAGTACAGTGACATAGTCAACCTGACATCAGAGCTGTGTTCTCTTCAGGTGTTGTACCAAAATACTGGAAGCAGGGGAGGGGCAGAAAGTTTTCTTGGTGCCCAAGGCAATAGTTTCACAATACCCCCTGTCCTTGGTTAGCATGATAGCTGTCAGATGGACAATTACGCATTGATTGCCCAGCATGGTTCCTGCCCTTCCTCCACCAACACCAAGTGCTTACATTTATGTACATATATTTACCCCCACCTGTGCAGCTCTCAGTACAGTCAGCCGACCATAATGGCATGTACCAGGTGTTATCTATCTATCTATCTATCTATCTATCTATCTATCTATCCATATCTATCTATCTATCTATCTATCTATCTATCTATCTATCTTCTTCTATCTGATTATGTCTACTATCTATATATACTATCTATTTATTCTATCTATTAATCATCTATTCGTATCTATCTATCTCTTATCTATCTATCTATCTATCTATCTATCTATGTATCTATCTATGTCTATCTATCTATGTATTCTATCTATTATATCTATTATTAATACATCTATACTATATTATTATCTACTTTTATATATACTATCAATATTACTATTATCTATATATCTATCTATCTATCTATCTCTATATGTCTATCTATCTATCTCTATATGTCTATCTATCTATCTATTTATCTCTCTATGTCTATCTATATATCTCATATCTATCTATCTAGCTATCTATCTATGTCTATCTATATATCTATCTATTCATCTATATCTCATATCTATCTATCTATCTATCTATCTATCTATCTATCCGTTTAATCTATCTCTGTCTGATTGTTTAATTTATCTGTGTATCTACCTGTCTGTCTTCTTAGCTTTCCATCTATCTATACACTACTCACAAAAAGTTAGATGTATTTGGCTTTTGGTTGAAATTTCAGGATGAACATAAAATGTTTGACATTTTTTTAAATAATCTTAGTGAGGACCATCTCTTACCTTTAGAATGCACATGTACAACTGTTCAATGTTTCAGTGCTTTTTGCACACGCTGATGTACAGTAAATGGCTATGAAAGATTTGATGTGATACTTGGTTGCCTCTCACCTCCCTTACACATGCCTGGAGTTGTGTGGCATTCATCATCCGGTTCTGCAGGACATTGATTACAATGAAACGATCATCAGTGTGTGATGGAGCCAAAGGACGTCCACTTCTCTGCTTTTCTGTGACTCTTCCAGTCTCTCTTTACCTCTGTTGCAATCTGCTGATGACACTCTGTGACACTCTAAGCTCAGTGGCCACTTCCATCTGAGACCATCCTGCTTAAAGCCTCGCAGTGGCGAGATACTGTTGATCAATTGTAAGGTGTTATCTTGGTCTCATGAGGTCACAATGTGAACAGCATGATGATAAGGATTGTTTAAATCCCAATTCAAATTGATCTACTGAACTTATTGGGCGATTCAGGGATCAAACACCTGTTGTCAATTTTGCCATTAAAGTGGTTGCCTCACTACAAGGATTTCTTTTTATGTTAAATATCTTGCAAAAACAAGTCACTTTGCAGTATGTGTCCATTAGCAGTGTCCTACCTATTCCTAGATATCCTCTCTTGTATGGGCTGCATCAGCTCCTTAGGTCGCTATAGCTACAGACCTGTTCATTCTCTCCTGATAGGCTGCCAGTGCTGGTCGCTATAGCTACAGACCTGTTCATTCTCTCCTGATTGGCTGCCAGCACTGGTTGCTATAGCTACAGACCTGATCTCTTAACTGCATGCCTAGTAGAAATGCCAGCTAAACATACGCCACTGAATTCAAAGTGAAACCAAGAAAACAGGACTGAGGTAACATGAATCAATGTAGTGAGACAACCCCTTTCAGCTTCTTGTTAGAGATCAGCAAATTGTGCAAAAAATACTGAAACACTGAAAATGTGCATCTAAAGGGAAGAGATGGTCTTGTTTACTTCATTTAAAAAAAATTTCAACGAAAATCCAAATGTCCCCAACTTTTTGTGAGTAGTGTCTGTCTATCTATCTATCTATCTATCTATCTATCTATCTATCTATCTATCTATCTATCTATCTATCTATCTAATTTATTATATCTGTAATCTCACATCTGTCTTATAACTCTTATACCTCATCTATCCCTTTTCCTGGCCTCTTCCTTTTGTTCAGATCCATAAGAAATAATTATTACCAAGACTTAATCCCAAATTTCAGTTCCTGCTGCAGAAACTGACACCCTTCCTATTCATATCTTAAATGTTTCAGAATGTGTTTCCTATAAGTTATTAAATGTTAACAGGTTCCTTCAAGCAGAGATAAATAACAAATACATATGGTAAAATGATCAATCAACAAGCAGCCAGCAGTACCAGCCATCTCCAGCTCTCCCCCACCCTGGGCACCGAACTATGTGGCCTTTACAGAAAGTCAGGCCTTTGAAGTTTTAATGGTAAAACAGGGACACTTGTGTTTAGATCTTTCTATCAATCATGGTTTACCACCAAAGTGACAGTCACTCTGTGCTGGGCAGGCACACAGTGCATTTATCTTTTTTATATAGCACCGTTATATACCACAGCGCTGTACAGAGATTGTCATTATTCACATTGGTCCCTTTCTTCATTGGAGCTCACAATTTAAAGGGGTTGTCTCACTACAAGGATTGTTTTTGTATGTTAAAGATCTTGCAAAAACAAGTCACTTTGCAATATGTGTCCATTAACCATGTCCTACCTATTCTGAGATTTCCCCTCTTGTATGGGCTGCATCAGCTCCTCAGGTCGCTATAGCTACAGACCTGTTTGATCCCTCATGATAGGATGCCAGCACTGGTTGCTATAGCTACAGTCCTGACTTCTACTGCAGCCTAGAAGAAGACAGTAAACATGCCCTTAAATTCTAAGTAAAACCAAGAAAACAGGACTGAGTTAAGATGAATCAATGTAGTGAGACAACGCCTTTAAATTCTAGATTAACCTATCAGTATGTTTTTTAGAGAACATACAAACTCCTTGTAGATGTTGTCCTTGTTGGGATTGGAACTAGGATCCCAGTGCTGCAAGACAACAGTACTAACCACTATAATGTTCATGATACGGGGCAGAATGCAATATTGCTGCCCCAATAACAGGCAATGCAAAATTCCAAGATTCCAATTAAATCCTTAGATCAACAACCCTTCTACAAAATCCTATAACTATCAAAATCCACTATAACTTGTTATATTATTCCTCTCTAGAAATGCATTCAAGGTGCAAGATTAATTCAGGTGGTATTATCCTGCAGCCATATTCCTGCTGTAGGTTCACTCTTTTGCATCCCATCAGGCAGAGTATAAAGAAACCTACTCTCCTCCTTATTCATTTTCCTTTATAGCATGCAGTTATTCTCCTTTACCTCTATTTTTTTAAGTTCTTATTGGCAAATGCTAGATCATTTAATGAAATCACCATGACAAGTTCCTCTTACAGAGAGCTCCACATTCTCTTTGCTCTTACAGTAAAGTATCCCTTTCTATGTTTATGTAGAAACTTTCTTTCCTCCAGACGTAGAGGATGCCCCCTAGATACAATCCTGGTTATAAAAAGATCTCTATATTGACCCTTGATTTTAATGTAAGTCAGCTGTCTCATCATAAAAACAGCAGCTGGAGAGGTAGGCACCTTGCATAAGAATGTAATAGACTGACTGGTTGTGCCAGTTACTTGGTCGGCTCAGGTATCACTTTTGCAATGAGACCCAGGAGAATCAGCTATACCTCTGGGAGTAACCAGCATGTAAGTGCCACGCACCTGTATATTCATTAACAGCTCCTCTCACATTGAGACAAAACCTGAAATGAATACATCCCTCTATCTATTATGTATCTCTTATCTGTTCAGTGCTTATCTATATCATTAATACAATTAGCTCTTATCTATTTATGTTTATCTCTTATATATCTCTCTAATCTTTCACTCATTTTTATCCATCCCGTCTAATCTATCTATCTATCTATCTATCTATCTATCTATCTATCTATCTATCTATCTATCTCTATCATCCACCTCATCTATCTATCTATCTATCTATCTATCTATCAATCTATCTATCTATCTATCTATCTATCTAGCTATCTCTCTTTCTATCTATCTATCTATCTATCTATCTATCTATATCAATCTATCTATATCTATCTATCTATGTCAATTTATCTATCTATCTATCTATCTATCTATCTACTTCATATCGATTTATCTATCTATCTAATTATTTATCCATCCACCTCATCTAATTATCTATCTATTTCATATTTATCTATCGATCTATCGATCTATCTATCTATCTATCTATCTATCTATCTATCTATCTATCTATCTATCTTTCTTTCTTTCTTTTTTTCTATCTATCTATCTAATTATTTATCTATCTATCTATCCACCTCATTTAATTATCTATCTATCTATTTCATAGCTATCTCTTTCTATCTTTCTATCTATCTATCTATCTATCTATCTATCTATCTATCTATCTATCTATCTATCTATCTATCTATCTAATTATTTATCTATCCATCCACCTCAGCTAATTATCTATCTATTTCATATCTGTCTATCTATTTCATATCTATCTATCTATCTATCTATCTATCTATCTATCTATCTGTCTGTCTGTATGTCTGTCTGCCTGTCTGTCTGTCTATCCATCTATCTATCTAATTATTTATCTATCCATCAACCTCAGCTAATTATCTATATATCTATTTCATATCTATCTGTCTGTCTGTCTGTCTGTCTGTCTATCTATCTATCTAATTATTTATCTATCTATCCACCTCATCTAATTATCTATCTATCTATCTATTTCATATCTATCTATCTATCTATCTATCTATCTATCTATCTATCTATCTAATTATTTATCTATCCATCAACCTCAGCTAATTATCTATCTATCTATTTCATATCTATCTATCTATCTATCTATCTATCTCTCTGTCTGTCTGTCTGTCTGTCTGTCTGTCTGTCTATCTATCTATCTATCTATCTATCTATCTATCTATCTATCTATCTATCTATCGGTAGGTCTAGTGGTCGGTCTGTCATCTGAGTTATCTTCTTTGCTCTATATCTATATATCAAGGGCTTTGTTAAGGTCTTAAAATGTCAGGGGCATATGTTTTGACACCCTCTCCCCTCAAAAATATATGTACTAGTGTCAGCGTACATAATACAGCATAATTTATATACCATGGCAAGCTTAGATCACAGCAGCTCAGCTCTATGTATGGTAGTATAGCTCTGTATTATGCAGTCACCACATAAGGGTCACAGAGCGGCTATATATTTATGTGATAGTTCCTCACTACTACTGTAATAATTCTCCCATTGTAGCTACTGCAAAGTACATTTCCCTCTTGTATTAACCACAGAGCCTTACTTTATGCCTCCAAAGTAAGGGGCTGTTCACACGGCGTGGTTGGTATTCATCAGGGAATAGTTATAAAAGGTTTTCCAATGGATAGAGGAAAGGGCCAGGACAATTTTGTGTCCGGAACATAAAGTGGATACCACTGGGATATAGAGCAAATATAGTCCAAAAGAGACTGCCTTTGTTCTGGCCTCCTCTATGTTCCCGTAATGGCTGTCAGGTACCTATTTTACGGTATCTCGATGGATTCCACCAATGAGTGGCAAGATGCCATGTGAACACAGCCTAATATTAACCTCCGAAGGTGGGCTGCTCTCTGCCCCATCATAGTGTGACATGGCCCAGTGATATTGATGCCCCTGATATATCGCCTATACCACTATCTATTTTCTAATAGCCATCTTTTATTTTGTATCTGTATTCTAGTCAAAAAGTTAAGTGCTACTTGACCTGAAAAGGACGGCTTAACTTTAATGCCTTGGCTTTTAAACTGATAATCTAAATTAAAAACGCATCACCTAAAACTCAAAGTGACAATTACATTTTGTTATATCATGTAATAATTATAAATTCACATATATATTCAGTTACATTACATGCTGTTCAGAAACATTGGACCCCAGATCTATACCAGAGTCAGGGGCATAACTGGAATAAATATGGCCCCATAGCAAAATTAGATGTGCCCCCACCACTAACGGACTGAAAACTGAAAGAGCAGCATAAGTAGTAATAATTAAAGGAGTTGTCTCACTACAAGGATTGCTGCTTTTTATGTTAAAGATCTTGCAAAACAAGTCACTTTGCAATATGTGTCCATTAACAGTCTCCTACCTATTCTGAGATATCCCCTCTTGTATGGGCTGCATCAGCTCCTCAGGTCGCTATAGCTACAGACCTGTTTGATCTCTCCTGATAGGCTGCCAGCACTGGTTGCTATAGCTACAGACCTGTTCTATCTCTCCTGATAGGCTGCTAGCACTGGTTGCTATAGCTACAGACCTGTTCTATGTCTCCTGATAGGCTGCCAGCACTGGTTGCTATAGCTACAGACCTGTTCAATCTCTCCTGATAGGCTGCTAGCACTGGTTGCTACAGCAACAGACCTTGCTTCTACTGCAACCTAGTAAAAGCCAGTAAACACGCCCCTGAATTCAAAATGAACCAAGAAAACAGGACTAAGGTAAGATGAATCAATGTAGTGAGACAACCCCTTTAAGGCATAGATACAGCACCATGTATCAGAGAACCCACATAGTAGTGCTAAATAGCAGATAGCCACCAACGTATCATCTCCTGCAAAAAGGTGCATTGTTCTTGTACCTGAATGACCCCCTCAATCTCATAGTAACTGCTATGGCTACAGCTATGACCAGATCCCACTACTCTCTGTCATGTGTTATTATGCCCCGTGTATAGGATCCATATTTGTTAGAAAAGTCACTTTTTCATTGTAATGTTTTATTGCTCTATCTACATTGTTATAGTGTCACCTGAAAATGTCATTGCACCTGCAATATCTTCTCTAGATTTCGGCTCTCGTCTACGGCTACTTCTACACAGTAGTGATTTACTATTGGATTTTTTAGCGGATTCGGTATTTAGAATCCGCAAAAATCCGACTGCAAATATTCCCCATAGGCCTTCATAGAAAATCCGAGATGTAGTCTACAGAGCTCAGATTTTCTGAGGTCGAATTGTACAACCGAAAACCACTCACACCTACTCTGCATGAGGTGGGTGGTTGCCAGTATTATAATTACATACAGTATAGATAAGGCTTATATAGTGGGGGCAAGAAACATGATGTGAAGATGGCAGATCTACAGTGTTAGGTCACATTTATAGTCTATAACACCAGAACCATTGGGCAACCAGTTTAACAGATTGTGGCTCCACTGTGTAACACAATTATGTTGGGAAATGACTTTTAGACTACAGCTACATCATTCCAGAAAGACATAGCAAAATTGTGTTGGAAAGGTCACAAGGTTGTGATCATAATTTTGTTGTAACTTGCCGTCAGTGTCGTGTGGAGAAGCCCATGCACCTCCAATAGCTTTTGGACAACACCTCCTGACTCCCCCATGCTCATGTGTGTTTTCTATGGGGAGAGGGGAGTAAGCTGCTGGCAGGCTCTACTGGCAATGCTTATCTTCTGTAGGAACAAAGGATCTGGCATGTTGAAATCCAATGTCCCAAACTGTTCTTCCTCCCAACATCTGAAATTAGGGAGAATCGGGACACCCCGTACACATGAATTTGTAGCCTGATCCTGCCAAAATTGGCAGGTTTGGCTGACTTTTTCCTAAGGTGCATGGGCATCTTTACTTTGTAGATCTATCCTTAGAGTTTTCACTTTGTAAAAACACTTCAAAAGCATAAATGTGACCTCCTCATCCTGAGCACATGTGCAGTTAACAGTGATGAAAGCTTTATATTATTCACTGTTTTCTAGTGGCAGGTATCATACTTTGACTACACTGTTGTCTTTCCTTTAATGTATCCAGGCTCAGACTGGCCTACAGGGGAGCATGGGAAACCCTTGGTGGGCTCCTGGGCATGGTGGGCTTATGAACATGTTAGTCCTTAGACTTCATTTCAGGAAGAAATGCAGAAAAAAAGAAGTAAATGCAAGAGGCATATGCAGTCATGTACAATAACTGTAGTAGCCTCAAGAATCATCTCCATTGGTGGGCCCCAAGGATCACCCACTGTAGCCCAAGGATCAACTTATGGTGGCGCCAAGGATCAACTCTACTGTCCCAGGTCTTGGGCCCCAAGGATCAACTCTACTGGTGGGCCCCAAGGATCAACTCCACTTGTGGGCCCCAGGAATCAACTCTACTGGTGAGCACCAAGATTCAGCTCTACTGGTGGTCCGAAAGAATCAACTCCATTGGTGAGTCCCAAAAAATCATCTCCACTGGTGGGCCCCAAGGATCAACTCTACTGATGGGCCCCAAGGATCAACTCTACTGGTGGGCCCCAAGGATCAACTCCACTTGTGGGCCCCAAGAATCAACTGCAATGGTGGTCTCCAAGAATCAACTCCATTGGTGGTCTCCAAAAATCAACTCCATTGGTGGGCCCCAAGAATCAACTCCACTGGTGGGTCCCAAGAATCAACTCCACTGGTGGGCCCCAAGAATCAATTCCAGTGATAAGCCTCAAGAATTATCTCTCCTGGTAGACCCCAGTCACTGAATGTATCTGATGAGTATTTTGCCTAATGAGCAATACATTTAATGAAACCTCTTTACTGCTTCATATGTTTTAGTTTATAGGCAATGTGAAATGAAAACTATCTATAGTAATAAGGGCATGTGATATAAAGTATTGTCCAGAGAGGCGTGGATATTGTGCCCACAAGCTATTGCTTTCTTCCTCTGACCACGCTGACATCTTTGACCTTCACAGATATCTATTGATCAGTGGGATTAACAGAAAGGAGAGATGAAGAGATGCCTATTAAAGAGTGACCAATTACACGTGAAACAGCTAAGGCTATAAACAAATAGTAGACAGTATAGTAAACCTGGCCATGCTCATTAGATGATTGCCAGGAAAAAAGGTTTTTTTCTGTTGCTCACATAAAGATAACATAATTTGCAGCACCGTACAGAGATTGTCATCACTTCCTGTTTCCAGTGGGTCTCACAGTCCAATCTACCAATTTTAGACACAAATACACTCATTCCAATTTCATAGGAAGCCAATTAAAATGGTTGTATGGTTAATCCTTCCCCCCCCCAAAGAAGAGAAAATGGCTTGGCTGTGTGTTCAGAGTCTTCTTTCATCTTACTTTGCTTTTCCTATGCTGTGTGGAGCCTCTCCTCTCTGCAACTGAGCAGCAGTATTTCCTCTTTGGAAACTGTTTTCCTTTTTTCCTCTAAAACTACAAGTTCCAGAAACCTTTTCTGGGCTTTGCCTATCTTTTTCCCTCCCAAACTCTGCCTCCCTGTATACCTATCCTTCCCCCTCCAAAAAAACCTAAAAAGGGTCAAATGGCTAGCCTGAGTCTTCATTCATCTTCCTGTGCTTTTCCTGTGCTGTAGAAGCCTCTCTGCTCTGCGGCTGAATAGCAGCATTTAGTGTTTGGAAGTTGTTTTCCTTTTCTCTGTAATAATATAAGTTCCAGGCTTTGCCTTTATTTTTCCCTCCTAAACTCTGTCTCACTGCATACTGTCCATTACCTCCACCCCCCCTTACACCTCCACCTATATTCTATTTGGCAATAACTCAGTTACGGTAAAAATTAGGCAGTGGCTTTAAAGGGGTTGTCTCACTACAAGGATTGCTGCTTTTTATGTTAAAGATCTTGTAAAATCAAGTCACTTTGCAATATATGTCCACTAACCATATCCCACCTATTCTGAGATATCCCCTCTTGTATGGGCTGCATCAGCTCCTCAGGTCGCTATAACTACAGACCTGTTTGATCTCTCCTGATAGGCTGTCAGCACTGGTTGCTATAGCTACAGACCTGGCTTCTATGGCAGCCTAGTGGAAGCCAATAAACACACCCCTGAATTGAAAGTGAAACCAAGAAAACAGGACTGTGGTAAGATTAATCAATGTAGTAAGACAACCCCTTTAAGGGTATGTTCACACGATTTTATAGCAGGTGTATAGCAGCATGTACGGTGGCTGCTTTAGAAGCAGGTGCTAGCTAGCGCGTACTTCTAAAGTGCTCTGGCAGGCCCCCATCCAATATCACTATCCCTGGCGCGTAAGCGCCAGCAAGAAGTGACATGTCGGCTTATCATAGCACTCAATGAGTGCTATGATTTTACCATATTTCCAGGGCGGACATTGGCCACATTACATTGCAATTATGCCCTGAACTATGCGTTGCAAATCCATCATGTGAACATACCCTAAAGGCTACTCTAAAAACAGGTCATCTGATCTCCTAACCTCAATGCAAAAATGCTTCCAGTGTGTGGAGACATAGAACTACTGAGCTTCCTGTCATTTAACAGTTGATGGAGAAATGCAAGAAATGAAATCAAAGTTCATTACAAAGGTCTCTAATGTTGGGAGATATTTCATTCAGATATCATTAATTTTTGGTTTTATGGAAGGAAACTGTAATAAATAAATGGGGAGAACATACAAACTGGAGATACAAACCCAGGACCCCAGTACCAGAACCTTTTAAACTCAAGTGACTGATAATCTAAGGTCCCACTTCTGACACCTCTACCTATATTTTATTTGGCAATATCTCTGCGAAATGTCAAAAATAAAATAAAACCGCCAGTGAAAAAAGAGGGGCCATGGGAAGAAACTGTAATAAATAAATGGGGAGAACATACAAACTGGAGATACAAACCCAGGACCCCAGTGCCAGAAGCTTTCAAACTCAAGTGACTGATAATCAAAGGTCACATTTCTGACACCTCTCCCTATATTTTATTTGGCAATATCTCTGCGAAATGTCAAAAATAAAATAAAACCGCCAGTGAAAAAAGAGGGGCCGTGGGAGGAAACTGTAATAAATAAATGGGGAGAACATACAAACTGAAGATACAAACCCAGGACCTCTGTGCCAGAACCTATCGAACTCAAGTGACTGATAATCAAAAGTCCCACTTCTGACACCTCTACCTATATTTTATTTGGCAATATCTCTGCAAAATGTCAAAAATAAAATAACACCGCCTGTGAAAAAATTATACTTGACCATAAAGGTAACCAAACCAAAATAGTCGCCAAAACTACAAATATACAAAAGGTATAAAAAGTTTTATAAACGACAAATATAAAAAAACAAGGGTGAATAATTATGTTGGGTGAACAATTTGGTCTGTATCTCTTCATTACTTTTACACATTGTTTGTATTAGTGTTTCTTAATACCCTCTGTTTATTTTGTGTATGTCTTGGGGCTGTAATTTATTTACTGAACATTTATATACTAGTAGCATGTGATTGTACCTTTTACACTGGGATACTTTCCTTTTGTGCTATCAGTATATCAGCACTGTCCTATATGTTGTGTTCATGTATTTTTTTTTATATTTTTATCGTTAATAAAACATATTTTTTTTTTCATTTGGATATATCTGTGGTTTTGGCGGCTATGTAAAAAAATAACTAGAAGTTAAAAAAATGTACATTAAAACCCACAAACATGTCACCTAGCAGTGCAACGTGACATTTTTTTTTATGAACAGCCCTTATAAAACGAGGTAATTAGAGATCTGTCCTTGATATCCACATAGGCTATAGGCTATTCCATTTCCCGGATGTCCATGTCAACGGTGTGGGCCGTGATTTACATAGACAATACACTACCGACCATAATTTACTACAATTTTTTGTTGGCAACTTGATATTTCTGTCTTTCTTTAACATGAGAAAGGTTTTCCTCGAGGAGGACCATGGACGTGGCTATTCAGGAACAGCTGGAAATCCCAACCTGCCATCCCCCAAGCAGGTAAACACATTTAATTCATAAGGGTAGTATATTTGACCGGAACCTCTTGTAATGCATCTGCTTTGTATTTTAAATAGGATTCTGCTGCTGTGGCCTTGTCATATTATTCAGTAAATCATATTTTAGAATGCAGTGTAACTGCTCTTGTCACCGGCCAAATACATGGAGCTATAAAATTTTACAGAGGCTTAAAATGCGACAAGAGGTCAGAGGTAGAGGATGTTTGATTTTGCATCTCTACGACATAACCTCCAGGTGTTTGTAGAATCATCTGTGACGGCTGTAGAGATACCTCCTTCATAAATAAAGTGCGCCACTTTAAATATTCCACGAGGACGCCCTGAACCTTGCATAAATTATGCACAAGCGGAAATAGGGCTAGTTATGGTAATGACTATGATAATGAATATGCAAAAGAAATCAGAAAAATGATTTACGGCTCTGATTCTGTTTGCAGTCAAAATGGTTAAAAAAAAATGTTGTTAGTAGAATTAAAGCCTTTTTTCACGCATAAAAATATAAAAAAGTATTTTCTGAAAGATGATTTATTTTATATATCCGCCCAAATAATAAACTAACACCTGTTCATGGATGTTACCGGTCTCTTAGGCTAAGTTCACATGGCATAATTGCGGGACGTAATTATGCCCTGCAATTACACCGGGACTTCAGAAGCTCGCGCCGACTCCCACGGGGTGGGGGAGCCGGCATCCTGCCGGCCCCATAGACATTCATTGCTAGCGGCGCGTATTCGCCGCTAGTAATTGACATGTCACTTATCTCCCCCCGCGGCATATTGTCAGAGTGGGGAGAGGAGGCGTAATCCATAGTTCTCTATGAAAACTTTGGATTACCGTAATGACTGGGGAGCATTTCGCTCGTATTTGAGCGCAGTACGGCGCAAAATACGTGGAAAAATGCGCCCCCAATTTAACCCGTATGAACATAGCCTAAGGCTGCAATGACAAAATACTGGTCGGATTATCTGACTGGTATGTTGTCGTTTTTTTGCACGGAATGGGACGACTTTTGTCCGTGGTTTGCGGATTCAAGCCATCCCCCTTCACAATGTGAAAACCGGGCAGAAGAATGAACATGTTCTAAGTTTTTCGTTACGCCGACGGTGTAAAAAAAACGTCCAGCAGAAAATCCGTGCAGTGTGAACAACTGCACGGACTTTGTATTTAAGTCAATGTAAAAGGTTACAGTCGGTTTTCAGGCGGCGTTCAAATCCGAAAAAACGTCTGTAAATCCAAGTGAAAACCTGTGCCGTGGGGACAAGCCCTGGAGCAGAACCGCTGAGGATTTTCTGCAGAAAATCCAAATAATGAAATCTGCAGCGTTTTTGCTGTCTGTAAGGGTATGTTTGCAGATAAAGGGAACATTCACACAGCGTGGATCTGCTGCGGATTTTGTTGTGGATTTGTTTGTGGGTTTTATCACAGATTTTACTATAGATTTTTCTACTTCAATGGGAGAAGGCAAAGTCTGCAGCAAAGGTTTATCTCTGCAGATTTTAGTGCAGTTTTTGCCTTCTCCTACTGAAGTCAATGTATAAAGTGTTTGAGAGGCTGTCTACAACCATATCTCACGTTTGTGTCATGAATGAAAGAGACGATTTATCAGATGTGCAAAAGGGGATGATTATTGACTTTTGAGCCAGAAGTGCGGGTATTTCTGAACCTGTGCAGTTTGTGAACTGTTCTCATGCTGTTGTAGCTAATGTGTATTGCGAGTGGACAAATGGCACCATTGTTAATAAGTGACATGGAAACTACAGAGCACCATGTGTATTGATGTGAGAAGTAAAAGTTGCTATAAAGGTGTATCAGACGAGGAACATTGGAGAACAAATACCCTGCAACCATTGCAGGAAGAACAAAAGCTGATGGTGGCAGAGTTATGGTCTTGGGAATGTTTTCATGACATTCTCTGGGCCACTGATCCATGTAGAAGGCGCTCTCAACAGATTTGGGTATAAATCCATCCTTGCACATCACGTACACCCATGCATTCTGATTATCTTCCCTGGGAAGGATGGGATCTTCCAGAGAGACAATGCAACATGAAACACAGCTAGAAATATCTGACACTGGTTAGCAGGGGTGCCAATAGGGCAGTACGGGCAGTACTCCTGTCAGGGGCCCTAATCAAAAAGAGGCCCATTGATATGTTAAAAAATAGGAACTAGTAAAGGATGGGGGCCCATATGATTCGGCTGTATGGGGCCCTGAAACGGTTAATAGATGACTGATGACAGCCCTGCTGGTTAGAAGGGCATGACCAAGACTTCTGAGTATTACCCTGGCCCCCTGATTCCCCAGACTTGAAACCAATAGAGCATCTGCGGGAGCCCCTGACAGGTGTTGACTTTATGGACCTTCCAGCAGCTGTGGGGTGCAGACAGCATGGCTCCAGATACCTGGGACAACCTACCTTATTGAGTCACTCCCAGCTGCTGTCCTTGCTGCACACGGCGATTACTCTGGGTATTAGCTTGTGGTCATAATAATGTGACTCGACTTTGTAGACTTTGAACAAATGATTAGGAATTTTCTTTAAAAAATCTAGTTATTGATATTCCATATATTTATTATTATTTTGCTTTTTTGACTTTATGCTTTTTGTCCCCATTGGTTCCCGCACGCTTCCATCGCATCCAATTTTTAATACAATTCCCAATCTCCATACAGGACGATAAGGCTTCTTCCTTTTTAAATTGCTAATGAGGGTAAAATCAATACCGTTCCTGACAGCGTATTTATTATCATATTGTTTTATTGTGTCCAAAAATGATTTATTCTGCATCAGTAATTTTACCATCCAACCCTCTTAACATATAATGATGAGTGTAAGTAATTTTCTGCTTTCAATCTATTCCCAACTCTATAAAGGCAGGCTGACATAAACCTGCAGATTAATCTGCTATTGTGGATGTACGGGGCTTCTTTTTTGCATCTCACAAAGGTCTTTTTCCCTGAAAGCACTTTTATAACATTTCAGACATCAGACATGTCATAAAAGTTAGATTGGTGGGAGTTCTACAGCTGGGACCCCCGGCCATCCCAACAATGGGATCCTCTTCACTGAAATAAATTGGAATTTAGCAAAACTAGAAATTCTCTGAGGTCTGGTTCACATCTGCATCTGTGCTGGAATTGGACCCATTTTACAATGGACACCAATGGCGCCTGATGGACACCATTGTCTACAATGTTCTTCTTCTGTTCTTGTTCTTCTTAGTTGTTTTTATATTCTGATTGTAGATATTTTAATTCTGTTGTCTGTATATGATTATGGCGGCAGCCATATTGCCTGAGCTGCTTTTAATAGCATTTCGAGAGATGCTTTACAGCAGCTTCATGGACAGAGGAACCTGTGAACAGGAGCAGACCCATTGACTTATATAGGAGAGTTTTCTAGGCATGCTCTGTGACCTGGGAAGAAGTTATTGTGCAGGGAAGGGGAGTAGAGGAGCTGTGACATATTGTGAATGGTGGATCCTGTGTTATCTATACACATTGGTGCCGCCTTTCAGTGTAACCTTGCCTGTGCTGATAATGAGGAGACTACTAAAAATCTCTCTCTACAGAACAGGAAGTGTCAGACTATGATTAGGCCTAGTGGACAAAGTGAAAATTGCAGGATTTTTTAAAAATATTGAAAGTGTTATGGGAAATTTAAAAAAAAAAAACAGTCAAAAATTCTTAAAAAATGTATTAACATAAAACCACGAGTTAAACAGTAGGTCATTTTCCGATGACGCATTCCCTTTAAATGTAGTTTACTTGTACTTTGTTTTATTTCATTTCATTGCAGAGAGACCATGCATACTCTTTTTAAAGTGATTGCCCATGTCCTAAAAAAAAAATGTAATTCTCAAAAGTGAGAGAGCAGGGAGTTGTACGATAGTCCTATTTCTCTCCTTGTTAAATTCAAAAACCCTGAAGAACCCCCTGCAGGGCAACTGCCCCGACAAGGGCGACCCCACACCCACAACGAGCCCTACCAGTCTCCCCAACTCAACCTGGCAGGAATCAACCAAGAGGACAATGCAAGGACACCCAAACAGAACAACTCACATACGCACACAGCCCTCTCCAAACCAAAAAGTCAGAAGTGCAAAACGACAACCACAGGGGATGTACAGTTCTTTTTGTTAGAGGTTTCCCCCCTATAGTAAGCTGATTACAGGATGTCCCGCTGTTGAGGGGTCCAGCAATCACCTGTAATTTGTGGGGCAATCTGGCTGCGAGCTTTCATGCCTCTGCAGCGCCACCACAGGAGAAATAAAGCATTACAAAGTTCTTATTAAAGTCAATGCATTATACTGCATAGGCATGCTGGGATCTCAGCGTCAGAGATGCCCTGTGCAACTGCTTTCTTCCTAACAAATTTATGATGCTGGAGAACCTGGGCCACCAACAATGAATTAATTTGCTTTTGGCCTTATGCATATAGATGTAGTAGAGATCTGTTCTGTAATATTTAGAAATACAGCATCTGGTAATTGCTGATGATCCGGGCACCATGAATGCAGGTGTGTCCATGGTATGCTGGAACTTGTAGTGCATCTGGCAGATAAAAACCACTGAGACAGCAGCAGGTTGGTGGTCTTGGTGACTTTACTAACAGCTGAGGCTTAAAAGGGTATTCTCACCACATTGATACACTTTAAAAATGTAGGCAAAGGTAAATAAAGATGATTACCAAATACATTGCTGTTCTGATTTTGCTTCATTTCAGAGTCAGAGTAGTTCCGATCTCCTGCTTGTGAACTCAAGCTTCCCTATGCTACCAACCATTTTTCTCTGCTCTAGCAGCCCTGGTGACGTCACTCCCTGCTGTGTCATATTAGTAGCACACAAGCTTGTTTATCTATATTACTGACAAGCTTTAACCCTTTAGAGTTCTGTAGCCAATGTCCCTCTAGGACAGTATCAGTAGAGCTGATATGCCAATCACTGCTGTAGAACCACCCACAGCCTGTACAGGAAGTAAGAGTCGGAAGCTGGCTGCGAAGAGCAGACTCTGTGAAAGAGCATGGTGAGAACACCCCCTTAAAGACATCCAGATATAGTTTCACACATAAGTCAATGTACAATACATCACATGAAGGGATTTACATTCTCATTTTCCTAGATCTGTGTTGAATGAACAGCAATCATTTGAAAGCCAAGCAGCAAAGGACTCTACTTACCCTTCCCGCAGAATTGAAGCACACTGTGATAGACCAAGGGTTCCCCATACCCCACCTCTTTCACCATGAGTCTAGCGACTCCCTGCTGTTGGCTGTCAGATTATTCATACCCTCTTTATTGATGGTTTCCTATCTCCTTTCTAACTCCCCCTATCTGTGCATATTTTCTCTCTTAATAGGCGTGGTGTATGGCCCTGCCTGTCCCTGCTCCACTGCCGGCTGGTGGTCAGACGTCTCTTTTGCTGCTAAAACTAACTACAACTTGCAACAACAACTCTCATCTTACTAACTCTTCTCTAAGGTAACTGGCTGTTATATGCCTGGCGCAGCATTTGCAGACGTTAGGTTGTATGCAAAAAAAAAAAAAATGCTGTGTATCTCCACACTTGGTATTTGCAAAGTGTAAACTGTTCCTTAGGGATCATCCATGGTCCCCGTGCAGCCACACATAGATGTCTGCATGAATCGATAGGAAGCAGTTTATGGTGCCTCCTTGAGAACACCTTCATGGTACGGCATATATTAAAGCATGACATGATTTTATCTCTCACAGATGGTCAAGGACATGAGAAAGAAAACTTTGTCATGACTCTATCGAGCAGGCGAAGTAGACAAAGGTACAGTATGGATCTATGTAAATATGTAAAGGCCGACATATAATGGATGTAACATTAGTAATAAAAAAGTCTACCTGTCCTTTCCTATTGGATAATCTAATGTCAAAAGGTTACAAGGGTTTTTCCTGGACCTTAATATGAATGGTCATAGGATAGGGCATCAGTATCAGGTCCGTCTGGGTCCAACTGTCAGCATCTGATTGAAAGGACCCTGGTGCTTGGGGGAGTACTGTGGCCCTTTTCATTGTTTACTGAGCACAGCAACATACATTTTGGAGAGGACCTGTGACATCTTCTAACACTTCTGGTCTTAGCACATCCTTGTGTTCCCTGTGAAATAACATTTCTGGAGCCTCTTCTCTTATAACTCTGTGCTGTTCCTCTGTTATTCCATCTAGAAATGTATGACTGAATCAGTCAGCTGGGTGTTTCCATGCTAGTTTTCAAAGGGGTGTGTCCCTGCACAAACGAACTCTGCCAGCACTGTTTGGACAATGTCAGACTGTGCAGGGGCACACCCCCAATTGGTCACACCCAGCTGACAGATTCATTTTTAGAAGGACTAAGAGGGGAACAGCACAACACAGAGTTATAAGAGAAGATGCTCCAGAATTGTTATTTTACAAGAAACACACTAAAACAGTCATATCAGGAATGGCCACAGGCCCTCTTTAAGTGAATGGGACAGAACTGTATGTAGCACTAGGCACAGCTGCTACAATACAAAGCTTATCCTGGTAATGAAGAGACCACAGTGCCTGCCCAGATACTATGGCCCTTTCAGTCAGCTGATTCATAGTAGTACCAGACGTTCGACCTTCACAATCAGATATTGATGGTCTACCCTCAGGATCAAATATCACTGCAAAATTATAATCCCTGTTAAAACATAACTTTTACTAGATCATCTAAAATTATACTTCCTAAACCCCTATATACTACCACAACACACCTAAATGATACAGCATACTAAATATCATCCATCATGGAGTATTCGGCCCTGAAAAAGGACGGCTCCGCTTTAATGACAGATAATATCACGTATATGTGTATTACAATCTTTAATCACAGCTATCCCAACGCGTTTCCCCATATAATTTTGGGTTCATCAGGGGAATTCAAAAAAACTCCTCTCGCTGTGAAATAAGAATACGCTATATACAACGCATATACAATCTATCTATAACGGATATATCACCGCTATGGGTGAGATAGAAAAAGTGATACTTAGCTTAGAAGCTGCCAGGTATAAGGTGATAATCCTCGCAGCCCCTTTGGTATGCTGGCACCCAGGATAGAAGGGATATAAAATTTGTAGTAATTTCTACCCTCAGGATCAGTAATAAAGCTGTGGCCCCTTCAATCAGCTGATCCATGGCAGTACTGGGAGTTAAACCTCCACAATCAGATATTGAAGGCCTGCCCTAAAGATCAGTAATGAAGCTACACCCCCTTCTAATCAGCTGATCCATGGCAGTATCGGGAGTTTAACCTCCGCAACTGGAAATTGATGACCTACCCTTTGGATCATTATTAAAGCTGTGGATCTTCAATCAGATGATCTGTTTTCGGTACCAGACGTTCAACCTCCACAATCGGATATTTATGGTCTACCCTCTGGATCAGCAATAAATTTGTGGCCCCTTCAATCAGCTAATACATGGCAGTATCAAGAGTTTGACCTCCACAATTGAATATTGATGGCCTATACTAAGGATCAGGAATGAAGGTGTGGCCCCTTCAATCAGATGCTCCGTGGCAGTACCGGGAGTTTGACCTCCATAACTGGATATTGATGTCCTACCCTGAAGATCAGTAATGAAGGTACACCCCCTTTTAATCAACTGATCTGGGGCAGCACCAGACATGCAACCTTCACAATTGGATATTGATGGCCTACTTTTAGGATCAACAATAAATCGGTTGCTCCTTCAGGCAGCTGATCCACGGCAGTGTCAGGAGTTTGACCTCCTCAATTGGATATTGTTGGCCTACCTAAAGGATCAGTAATAAAGCTGTGGCCCCTTCAATCAGCTGATCTGTAGCAGTACCGGGAGTTTGACCTTCACAATTGGATATTTATGGCCTACACTAGGCATCATTAATAAATCTGTGGACCTTCAATCAGCTGATCTGTGGCAGTACCAGGTGTTCGATCTCCACAATCTACCCTCAGGATCAGCAATAAAGCTGTGGGCCCTTCAGTCAGCTGATCTGTGGCATTACCGGGTGTTTGACCTCACAATCAGATATTGGTGGTCTACCCTCAGGATCAGCAATAAAGCTGTGGCCTCTTCAGTCAGCTGATCTGTGGCAGTATCGGGTGTTTGACCTCCACAATTGGATATTGATGGCCTACCAAAATGGTCAGTAATAAAGCTGTAACCCTTTCAATCAGCTGATCTGTGACAGAAACGGGAGTTTGAATTGGATATTGATGTCCTACCCTAAAGATCTATAATGAAGCTTCACCCCCTTCTTAATAAGCTGATCCATGGCAGTACCTGGAGTTTGACCTCCACAATCGGATATTGATGGCCTACCTAAACGATCAGTATTAAAGCAGTGGCCCATTCAATACGCTGATCTGTTGCAGTATTGAGAGTTTAACCTCCACAATCGGATATTGATGTCCTACCCTAAGGATCTGTAATGAAGCTTCACCCCTTTTTAATCAGCTAATCAGTGGCAGTGCTGGGAGTTTGACTTCCACAATTGGATATTGATGGTCTACCTAAAGGATCAGTTATAAAGCTGTGGCCCCTTTAATCAGCTGATCCGTGGCAGTACCGGGAGTTTGACCTCCACAATCGGATATTGATGTCCTACCCTAAAGATCGGTAATGAAGCTTCACCCCCTTTTAATCAGCTGATCTGTGGCAGTACCGGGAGTTTGACCTCCACAATCAAATATTGATGTCCTACCCTAAAGATCTGTAATGAAGCTTCACCCCCTTTTTTATCAGCTGATCCATGGCAGTATCTGGAGTTTGACCTCCACAATTGGATATTGATGGTCTACCTAAAGGATCAGTAATAAAGCTGTGGACCTCCAATCAGCTGATTTGGGAGTTTGACCTCCACAATTGGATATTGATGGCCTACCTAAAGGATCAGTAATAAGGTCCCCAAAAAAACTTTGATTCTACCAGGATTTTTTTTAGCAGAAGAGGGTTAATGTCTATGGACTCAAGGTTTTTGTCTATTCTCTTACTATGTTAGTGTACTGCCAAGAAACTTTTTTTTTCTAACCCCCAATACATTGTAGTGTTTTATGCTCTTCATCGTGGGAAAGAAAATGTAAACTTGACGTTCTTTTATCAACAAAGACTAATGAATAGACGGGTTGGGGTGGAAAGCCTCTGACTGTAAGGACTAAAGCACTGATAGGACGATCGCGTGATTATGATTCCACCTCCGTATATCATGTAGCATGTTTCGAACACAAGTCAACTAATTATATTGACATTGATATCAATGGACTCCAGTTTACAGTCTGGAAGATTATTACAAAATTTTGAGGTTAGCAAAGTAGTGACCCAGTGCAATATATACAGAGACGGGCCTAGGAGTTAATTAAATATACACTAATGACATATTATAACAAAACCGTTGTCCTTATTAAAAGTTATTAGGTAGTTAGTCAAATTATATCTTCAAAGGAATTCAAAGCATGGAAACTCCGGATTAAATTATGTATTTGAACCTTAGGCCAGCTTTTACTGTTGAGACAGTTTTGCTACTAAGAGAGGAATCGTGTGTCATTGAAATTAAATGCTTTTCCAGGGCTGGAAGGTTCCAGTTTTAATGAAATTACTGAGTGTGGTGTACTGAAATGATTAAAATCTGTATTCCGGGAATGTGGCAGTGAAAAAAAAAAAATCAATAAATGCAAGCCCAGATGCTGTTAAGATGTGAGCACTTTCATGGATATAAGTGCAAAAAAAAAAAGAAAAAAAAATAATAATAAAAAATAATATAAAAAAAATTAATTACAAATGCCCGTCATTGTTAAATAACACTGTTCTCCCGTCGCACACTAGAATCTGAGATTCCATTTTGTTTTGACTAGGAAATGAGAATCTTTCTTTTCAAACGACCCCATTAAAACAGGATTTGTTTTTTTGCCCTTCCCCCGCTTTCTGCATTGCAATCATTGTGCTTACACTTATTATGTTACAAAATGACCGAGGTAAGGCTGACATTCTCATTGCATGCAAAAGACCTACTCTGCAAGGCAGTCCTTTTTTTTTTTTTTTCTAATGAAGGAGCTTTGTACAATCTCCCCATGTGCTAATACTAATGAAGATCCTCCAGCACAATTAAAATCACAGTCAAAGCCAAACACAGAGCAACGTGAGATTTATATTCTTTTTTTAAACTTATCCTTAGAAATAAATTCAATTTTTTTAAAAAAAAATTTATTATTTATCTGGAACTGTTGAAATTTGTCAATGATTTATATAGATTACACCCTCCCTTTTTTCTTTAATTAATTAGGAGCCTTTGTGTACTTTAACCCTAGGCCTCACATGACATGAGAGTGAACTTAAAAAATATCTAACCACAAGTGATAAGTTTGGAGGGTTCGGCTGGGAGGTGCAGCAGTGTGTGACCTTTTTTTTTTTTTTTTTTTTTTTTTTAACAAAATTGCACAAGAGACATATTGGGAAGAGCCAGATACTGAGGGAATGGAGGAGGGATAATTTCCTGTTTTGGTAGAAACTAAAGCGTTATTATTGTATTTATAGCCGGTCTGTCAGGTCCGCAACATTAATACACACAATAGGACAGAATGTGATCAACTTTAAAAGCATTACTCAAGGCAGCCACAGCTTTTTTTTGCTGATCACTGGTGTTTTTTGTCTCTCTCTCTCTCTCTCTCTGTACGACCTTTCATTTTATTCTCTTCATTGCCTTCTCTTCTCTACAGTATCACTTACACACAGCAGTCGTAAAAACAGTCAAGCAGAGTGCAATCTTTATTTATGATCAAGGACAGTTGGGCAAAATAAGGCACCCCCCCCCCCCCCCCCCCATAATAGAATCCATTCCTGTGAGATGGAGTCTGAAAGTTTTCGGAAGCACAAAGTTTTAGGCTACTGTTTTTATTTATTTTTTGGGGAGAGAAACTATGAAGATTTGGCGTAAAGACAGATTTTTATTTTATCTGGAAAAGATCTGCAATGAAAAAAGAACATTTCCTCGATCGTGCAGGGTTATAGGTCAGACTTGATGGACCACTGTCTTTTTTTAACCTTATCAACTATGTAACTATGTGTGTGATGTCTTTAGCTAAATTCATAAACATCCATCCTGTATGTTGACATAAACACCAGTAAAGTCTCTCTTTTAATGGTAGATTTTTGTAGCCAGTGTAATAATAATAATAATAACCTTTATTTATATAGCACCAACATATTCCGCAGCACTTTACAATTTGGAGGGTGTAGGTACAGACAAAAAGACAGATATTACACAATGAAAAGCTACTTACAGATGAGTCACAAGGTGTGAGGGCCCTGCTCGCAAGAGCTTACAATCTATTAGGGTGTAGGGTGAGATGAAGGGTAATGCCAAAAGGCTGTTCTGTCTGACTCCTTTACATCAGGTTACCAAAATCTCAACTGCATGAAAAAAACATAGTGATCTCCTTAGCTAAATTCATAAACATCCATCCTGTATGTTGACATAAACACCAGTAAAGTCTCTCTTTTAATGGTAGATTTTTGTAGCCAGTGTAATAATAATAATAATAACCTTTATTTATAGCACCAACATATTCCGCAGCACTTTACAATTTGGAGGTGTAGGTACAGACAAAAGACAGATATTACACAATGAAAAGCTACTTACAGATGAGTCACAAGGTGTGAGGGCCCTGCTCGCAAGAGCTTACAATCTATTAGGGTGTAGGGTGAGATGAAGGGTAATGCCAAAAGGCTGTTCTGTCTGACTCCTTTACATCAGGATACCAAAATCTCAACTGCATTAAAAAGCATAGTAGCCTACATTATTCAATACAATATAGATATTATATAGATTATCTTATAGATTGTAAGCTCTTGCGAGTAGGGCCCTCACACCTTGGGCCACATGTATGAAAACTGTTTAGGTCTAAAACTCACTTTCTTGCCCATAGTAACCTATGGGCAAAAAAGGGAGTTTTAGATCTGATCTGATCTGATCTGTAAGTACATTTCTATGTAATGTCTGGTTTGTCTGTACGTATACCCCCTAAATTGTAAAGTGCTGCAAAATATGTAATATATAAATACAGATTATTATTTTTAATACGATCATATGCAAAAAATGTATGACGCTTGGTGTACGGATGTAGCAGAGTTTATCTTGACGGTGATATCACGGCTTTTCATGTCATGTGATCTTAGATTACAACAAAAAGCCATTGAAAAAGTCAAGATAACATTTTGTGCCATAATTTTATGCTGCATTATCAGTCAAGTTGAGCTGTGCTACATCTGTATATCTTGGGAGTCAGTGACAGATGTTTCTAAAAGTTCTACTGAAAAGCAATTGCCAAATATTGCCTGATATTAAAGTTGTTTAAAATTTTCAGGTGGAAAGACAATGTAAATTAAGGGTAAATTCACACGATGTACTGCGGCGCATACATACATACCGTACGTGCTGCAGTACATGGGGTGTTTCGGGGGTTCGCGCTAACTCGCGCTACTTCTGTGGCACGGGGGAGCCCGCTGGCTCCATAGACCTGCATTGCTCGCGGCACGTATTCGCTGCAAATAATTGACATGTCACTTATTTCCCCGCGCGTACTATACGATCGTATTGTACAAGCGGGGAGAGGAGGCGTAATCCATAGTTCTCCATGAGAACTATGGATTATCATAATTTCGGGGCACATCTTGCCACGAAATAAAAGAGCAAATACGCGGCGAAATGCGTGCCGAAATTACCCCGTGTGAACATACCCTAATAGTTAAAGGGGTTGTCTCACTACATTGATTCATCTTACCTCAGTCCCCCGTTTTCCCTTTGGGTTTTACTTTGAATTCGGGGGTGTTTACTGGCTTCCACTAGGCGCAGTAGAAGCTGGGTCTGTAAACTATACAACCAGTGCTGGCAGCCTATCAGGAAGATCAACAGGTCTGTAGCTATAGCGACCTGAGGAGCTGATGCAGCCCATACAAGAGGGGATATCTAGGAATAGGTAGGACACTGTTAATGGACATAAATTGCAAAGTGACTTGTTTTTGCAAGATCTTTAACATAGAAAGCAATCCTTGTAGTGAGACAACCCCATTAAGAAACAACCATAAATATATTATTAAAAATGTAGAACATAAGAAATGTAATAATACAAATAATTATTTTAATAATAATCTTTATTTATATAGCACCAACATATTCCGCAGCACTTTACAATTTAGGGGGTATAAGTACAAACAAAAAACAAACAATACAGAAAGAGCTAACAAAAGTACAACTACTAACAATAATAATGTTTATAATAATAGTAACAATAAAGCAGCAGTATAAGTGGTAACAGTTACAATGTAGTAAAACTATTTACCATATTTTAATCTAAAGTTATACAAATACACAACACTTAACAATGTCTTGATACACTCTGATTATTACTCCATCGCTCTCTTTTTAATTTTTATAGAAAGTGAACTCCTAAGACTTTACCAACTACTTTACATATATCTAAAAAAAAGTAAAACTAAAAAAAAATAATAAATGTGTAAATATCCAAACTTTGAAGTTGCTCTAATTCAGAATATAGTGAACTTTTTCAGTGCATTTCTAGATGGCTGTGGCGTGGTGTCCTGCTTTCTGTCACTGTGGATTGTTTGTAGGAAATTACAGCGATGAACCTGGAATAAAAAAAAACAAGCAAATAATTATTTTTTCCTCCTTTGCAGTCTCTCTGGTTAACAGCAAGTTTCATTGTTAGAGGCTTGTTGGCTGACGTCACTTTTGGTTCATGAAGCTTTGCCTTGAAGTGAAGCTGAATAAAAACCTTGAGAAGAATCTCCTTCAATCTGCTGCAAGGAACTAAACAGACACACACACATAGAGGGAGCACAATTACACCCTCTTCCTTTATGTCCTTTCCCACAGCTCCTGGAGAGACACACAGCACACAAAAAGAGACTGGCAAGGAAAAGCAGAGATAACCTTCCATCACCTCTCCCTAAAATATTCACCCCCCTGAATCCCTGGCAAGGAGGAGACCCCGGGCATAAGGTGAGTGAACACCAAGCTGCAGCAGGGCAAGGCAATTACAGCAAGGGGTTACTTAGAAGGGTCCCAACAAGCAGGGGAAAGGATTGTGTGGATACATGGGGGGTTCCCTGTGTTGTTATACAGTTCTCTATGGGATCAGTAGGGGTGCTGTAGTCTACAGAGGGGGAGGCACATGAGAAGGTGAATGCATGCCCTCCCTGTGCCCCTCTCCTATGCCTCGCATTGCACTCTGCTATCTCTCGCCTTGCACTCTGCTATCTGCGCTGTTTGTTTTCCTGCATTTCTTCCCAGAGGCTTCTGCTAAGCTAAATGGGACCTGCCATTTCACAGTATTGCCCAAATTGCAACCCCTACTGCTCTTCTTACCGCCCCTCCCTTAGGTGTCACGTATTCACTAAGTATGCAAGGACCCTGCCCCAAAACATACCCTCTTCTGGCAATAGGACTCTTATTAACCCTTTCTGTTGTGTTGTACCGGCGGTGGGAGGTATCCCCCCCCCCCCGAAAAGAAAATTGGGGAGGAGGATTTAATAAAAGTACATTGCTTATACTATAAAACACATACAATAAATATTTTTTCTTATTATATCATCTATATTTTCTTCCACCACCCTCTTAAGCTTCATAGACAGGATTTATATAAGTATTTAAGGTCTGTTTCTGTCCTCAAATAAATTGCATTTTTTTCCGCCAAAGGTCCCTTTTTCCTGTGTAGTTCCTGTAAGAATCGCAGATATCAAGGGAACATTTGCTTAGATAAGATCAGTCCAGTGTTTTAAAGTGTCAAATCTCAGTCTCTCAAATCCCATATGTCTTGCAACTCAATGCCAGGAACATCTGCCAGTAACCGTAAACTGGTGGTAATGCTGTCGATTGGCTTATCCAGCCCCCCCAAATGTCCCATTCATTCCTATCTATTTAAAGCTACGCGTCTGAGGGTTAAAGGGGGTGTTGACTAAAAGCACATAACCCCACCTTCTGTTTTGCATAGTGGTTAGTATCTCAGGGGTTAAGTGAGGTAAGCCTACCTATAAAGTGATTTTGATGCCAAAATCGCCACAACAATCACACATACAAAACTAGCCAGGCTTGATGCCAGAGGGTCAATGTGTGAATTGATACGGAGGGAACATGTAGGATTTTGAAAGAGAGTGTCTCTGTATATGGGAGCATCTGCATCACTGCTGTCTCCTGCACCTAGCCCTCCTTCATCTCTGTCCTACTCATTTGTGTGTTCCTTCCTTTGAAACAGAATAGCACGTCCATGCTGATGGCTTGAAGTTGAGTCTTTGAAATTTATCCCTTTGTGTATATAACAATATCCTCCACATTTGTCCTGCCTTATTCCTTCCTGCCCTCTAAACAACAAGCTACTCGCCATCTTGTCTAATTTTATTTGCAAGATTCCTTAATTTAATTATTAAATTATTTATCTAGATTTTGGGGGCTTGGACTTTTTTTTTTTTGCAGATTACAAACTGAGACCCTCTTCCCCCCTACCGTATATTTACTCCGTCCCAAAGTTTACACTTCACAAAGTGACGTCATTTAAAATTTTAAGCTTTTCTGCGCAAATATTTTAGCATCATGACTGATTATATGGTTTTAGTAACAATCCATTTGACACATAACATAAGAGATAAAAAAATCAGACAAATTTCATCTATTATACAGATAATCTTTGCCTGTCGGCGGCTGCTCAATTCACAGTCACACAACATCTTTCGTACAAAAGCTGCCATATTTTGAACATGTGAAATCCGTCCTTTTTTTCAAACGTGTTTTTAGCGGCAAACTACACGTTGTTATGGCGTTGAAATGCAATCTACGAGATTTGCTAATTAGCTACATTTCATTATTTTATGCACATTTATGCACATTCTTTGTATTTGCTTGATGCAGATGCCTGCAAATCGCTTATTTCCCTGTTTCTTTACTACAACCTTGAATAATTTAATGTATAATCCCTGTCCTCCAATTATTTCATGTCCACTGAATGATTTTTTATTAGAGATGTTTTTATATCATGTGGTTAATACTATGGGGTCTTATACAAAAAAACTAAACAAATCTCTTAAAATGCCAAATTGTAAGAGAACTTTTTATTTTTTTTAATAAGACCTCAGTGTGGCAAGGGTTAAATGATGCGGAGAAAAGTGTTATATTATATATACATATCTATATACATTTATTTAATCCTCAGTATTAGACCCCAGTGTGTGTTCAAAGTTAACTAAAAATACTATATCTATACTATATATACAATATTAATACTGATATAGTATATGTGGTGTGGTATCTATACTGTGTGTGTACAATATATATAGATATACGTGTATGTATGTGTGTATATATAATATTCTTATATATGTTGTGAGTATGTATGTGTGTTACACTATAAATATACTAAGATATATAGTATATCATGTTTGTTGCATGAATGCGTGATATTCATATATGCTTATATATATAATTCTCTAACCGTAATATCTTTTCTTATATGTACTTTTGAACAACATGCTTGGGTATCGAAATATATATATACCACCATATACAGTTTTGAGAGCCTGAATCTTCCAATGCAGAGAACTGCCAATGTCTTTTTGGGGGGCACAGGGGCACACTTTTTTTCTAATCTACTTTTGTCCTTGCTGGCAACCGCGGGGTTAATTCATGGGTAGTTGGTGTGAAGATCGGAGTTTAAATGCAAGGAGCTGTATGCAGAATTCCTTAGAAAAACACAGCCTTACCTCCGGCTACGAGCCAGCTAGTCACCAATGGAGTTGGAATGAATCCAATCAACTTCACTGTTCCTTAAATTTGAGTTTCTGAACAATACCGACATTCTTTTGTTCTTTATAAAAAGTTCTACCGGTCACATGATCGCCTTAATAAAACACTTTATATGGCTCATCAATAACAAGTGCTGAAACCAGGCCGTAATGAGTATTTATAATATTTTCTTCCTAGCTCATTAATTCCTAAGTGAGTACAAATGGAAAAAAAAATAATAAAAAAAATGATATATATATGTATGTGTGTGCAGAGATAGAAAGAAATTTATACAATGAAAAAGTCACAGCTCTGCAATAAAGAAAAAAAGGAGATGCACTTTATTGCAACTTTTTGTATTGCATTTTGTGGACTTGGTCAGGACTGGCACCCGCATCTTTCTACTTTTTTCTTGATTGATGCATTATTTTCTATTATATCTACTTCCTAAGTCTACCTACCTATCTATCAACTCAACTCATATCTATCTACTATCCTATCTACCTCATCTATCTATCTATTTATATATCCTACCTACCTATCTATCAATCTATCTTATATCTATCTGTCTAATATCTATCTATCTCATATCTATCTATCTATCAATCAATCTATCTATCTATCATCGTACAATCGTCTCTGAATATCTATCAATCAACTATCCTCATATCGATCTGTCGTATATATCTATCTATCTTCTATCATATTCTAACTATCTAATCCTAATCTATCTATCTATCTATCTATCTATCTCTCATTGATTGCCCAGTGTGGTTCCTGCCCTTCCTCCACCAACACCAAGGGCCACAATGTAATTGAACCTGTATTTAAAAGGTCTAAAATTCACTTTTTTGCGCCCATAAGTAACCTATGGCAAGAAAATTGAGTCTTTTAGACCTAACAGGTATCATACATAGTGGCCCCAAGTGCTACATTTAAGTACATATCATATCACCCCCTCCTGTTGCCACTCTCAGTCTACACCCGAGTCTAGCCGACCATAACGCATGTACCCCACTTGTTATCTATCTATCTATCTATCTATCTACAATCGATTCTCTGTCCTTCTATCAAATCTAGATCACTCTATCTATCTATCTATCTTATCAACATCCTAGTCATCTCATACAGATGGTGTTTCTGTATTCTTTGGAGATTGTGTGTATGTTGTATTATTTTAGTCGCAACTATTTAAATACATACATAATATACATTAAGTTATCAACATAACACTATTAAGCCTATGATTTCAATGCTGCGACATATCTTCCTCGTTCTTCTTTATGTGTCTTCTCAAATCACGTAAACTCATTTTAAAAACCTACATGCGCTTCACCTATTAATGACACATAGCTGAAAATGGAGGCAATTGACGGTAAAATGCAGGTCGCGTTTACAAAATGTGTTCTATTATCCATAGCACTGGACAAGCACATAACACTTTAAAAAAAAAAAAAAGCTAGAAAACCTCAGTGTGTGAACTCTGCTTTCTATTAATATCATACATTAAAATTAATTCAGTCCTGAAAATAATCTTCATATAATATGAGTCAATTGCAGAACAAATCACAAGTATAATGCATAGATTTGATGGCACCTAATGAATACATATTGAGTTACCTTTTATAATAATATGACCAGTATATAGTAATGGACAACCTGTGCTTTAAATAATAAGATGGGCGTGCCCATTTGCCTTCGGGAAGTATTAGGTATGTAACCTGTAATCCTCTGTTTCATTATGTCTGCCATTCACCCATGCATGGATTAGAACCCCTATGTAACACTGATATGAAGACTATTATGTCCTGTAGAATCTATTCCTTAAATATAATTGTCTGAAGACTTTGCAAGTAGCGTTAATAATACTGTTCTAATTGAGTCCGAGCTAAACCTAAAAACCTTCTATCAGGCTTCTTCTCTACTGATACACCTCATGCATATCCTCTAATTTAGCAAATAACAAGCATCAATGAAGGTCCTCGTACTAAAAACACTCACACGGCCCACACTTTATTATGCTACACCCTGTCTAGTATAATAGGGTTGCGGACCCCCTTTTGCCTGTCAGAACTGCCCTCCACATCTCTTCGTGGCGACTAGATTCCACCGAATGTGCTGCAACAGATAGCTCATCACTGGAATCCCAAGGTGACCCAAAACTGATCTGCCAAGAGAAAAAATTCACCCCCACACCATGCAACCCACCATCCACCATTCCTGAAACCTTGAATAAGCTATTAGTCAAGGGATTTGAGATCCCCAGTGCTGACAGATTGCTGGTGAATGCTACGCCAACATAACCCGTGACGTCCTACCAGCCGAATTCCTCAGCACGACAAACTCGAGACCTCCGTCAGAACCCAGGCCTACAGATTTTTTCCAATCTACCCCGTACCTGTCCAGTTTCGCATGAGCTTGGGGGCAAATTCGAGCCTCATTTCCTGTTCTTGCCTGAAAGGATGGCACCCGGTGTGGTCTTCGCTGCTGTAGCCTATCTGCCTCAAAGTGTTCGGCCGTACTGTGCGTTCAGAGATGCTCTTCTGCCAACCATTGGTTGTAACAGGTGGCTATTCTAGAGTCACTGTTGCCTTTCGTATCAGCTCGATCCAGTCTGCCCATTTCTCCTTTGACCTCTAGGCATCAACACAGGCATTTCCACCCCGACCAGGACTCCGCTCACTGGATGTTTTTTCTTTTTCAGACCATTCTCTGTGACAAAAACCTAGAGGATGGTTGCTTGCGTGAACAATCCAGGTAGATACAGCAGTTTCTGAAACATACTCAAACACGTCAGACCAGCCCCTTCTGGCACCCAACACAAGCCACGTCAAACTCGGCACTCAAATCACCTTTCTTCCCCATAGCTGATGCTCTTTTTGAACGTCGCATGAGATTGCTCTTGACCATTCTACATGACCTAAATGCTACTGAGTATGTACGCCAATGTGAATTGACCTGATTATGAAAATTAAGTGTTAACGAGCAATTATTGGTCGAGGTGTACCTAATTAAGTCGGCCGCGGTGAGTGTATGTTATCCACGTGAAAATTGTCTTGTCTTTTCTTGACCAATATGTCTAAAAGAACGTCTCAAAACAGCATAAGAAATTTGCCATTTTTTTAACCTTTTATCTTTCTACTCACTACTTAGTTTTATGAACATAGTTCTATTATATTGTTATAGAGTGCGTCTGTGCTACTTTGCCAATCCCGTGTGATTGCGCACTCTTTATGTATTAATCAATGATTCCCTGTACTTCCATATTTACAGGAATCAAAAAAAAATAATTGTGTGCTTTCCTGTAAATAGGCCTAATATGGCCTAAAACTGCATGCGCTTCACCTATTAATGACGCATAGCTGAAAATGGTGGCATACAGCCGTATGTTCATCATTGGTGACCGTCTTATTCAGGACGAATATCCCATATTTGTTTGGACAGGTAGTTCCCTAGCTAGACGTGCTATAGAACAGTTCCTATTTGCACTGCAGCATATTCTTTCTTGGTGTATTGCGATGGGGACAACCTATTTTAGTTCCCCTTTTAAGGTAACCCTATTTATAGTTAAATTTTATAGTCTTCTGTCCATGATTAGCTTTATTTCCATCTTTGAAACTATTTTTGGGGGTATTTTTGGGTTACCAATATCATATAACCCACTTTAATTTGATATCTGGCGCACTTAGTCTATATAGAGCAGCCAGTATTTCATGACAGATGCCCTAAAACCTATTCATTTTAGCACTTTTTACAACCACCTCAAAAATGAGGTGGCTTCCCTACAAGACCCCGCTACAAATAAGACAGGGTCATACTCACAAAAATGATGAACTTCCTTAGTTATCGGAGGTAGGATTGCTGAAAAAAATACACTAAGCAACCCCACTGGATATGAAACTTGATCTGAGTATGAATAGTTTTGAATACTTCTCTGCAAATTGGCTCTCTTCCAGAAGAAATAAAACTGTCTTCATCACCAGCTATTGGAGGTAGCCTCCATGATAGTCAATGTTTGACCCATTAAATAGCCTTGAAACATGACTAGGGATCTTAGCTAAGCCAGACTCCTCTCCAAGAGGAAGAGATACCCGTATAGGCAGCTGTCTTGGGGTCCTTGCCCATTGACACTAGAGCAGGGTGCTGGTTGGCTTGGTGAGAACCCTTTGATGTTGCCCTCGGAAAGGGGGTATTGTTTCTCCTTGCGAAGACTGCCAACTGGAATGAGAAGCAATTAGAAGCGTAATAAAAACATTTCCAGTGTTAAGCCACAAAGATAGTAAGCGCTTGGTTTGTAGGACATCCCGATTCAGCTCTGTTCAGTCTTGGCACCAATAATTGATTGTAAACGTACATTTCCACTAATATTTATCATTGAATATATCTAGGTTCTAACGGCGAAGAGCGAGTCAGTATGTTGCACGCGTCAGTACTAACACCCTGCATTTTTCCGCCTGTTATCTTCCTTATACCAGTGACCTGGCTTTAGGCTTACCTTTGTCTCACTGTGTTCCCGTGTCCCTCTTCAAGTAAAGAAAATTTTCTCTTGCAAGCGCTCCTGATACACGTGATTAGTTCTGCGTCATATAAGCCTAAAATACTCCCTTTTTTTCTGTTAGGCCTCAGGCCAGGGAAGAGGATAACTTACACTAGACATAGGGTGAAGTCAGCGCTATCAGTGAACTTCTGGAAATGTAACGTCTTAAGGAACTGCAAGAACTAAAATTTAGAAATGGGTAAAAGTTCTTTTGTGTTGACAGGTTTCAGTTGCGCAATAAACAAAATTTTAGCAATGAGTGGAGGTTCTTGTGTGTCAGCAGGTCTCATTGGCTCAATGATTTCGAAGCCACCACAGCTTGTGACACTGTAGTGACCAATGGGACTTGTATGTTGTTGTGCTGGGCCTTAAACTCTACACAGAGACGAAGGTCTATATCCACCACCTATTCACTCCATGTTTTGTTATCTATCGTATTTTCTTTTGTTCTTTTCTGCAGTTTTCTGGTCCACTTTTTCCTCGAGAGTAGTATTTCTTTCTTGAGCCAAAGCCACAAATGGATTCAAAAGAAGTTGAAGATATTAAAGGGGTTGTCTCACGACAAGGATTGATTTTTATGATAAAGATCTTCCAAAAACAAGTCACTTTGCAATATACGTCCATTAACAGTGTCCTACTTATTCCTAGATATCCCCTCTTGTATGGACTACTCAGCTCTCTCAGGTCGGACTCTACGCTACAGACCATTGTTCCGAATCTATCCTGATAGCTGCCAGCGCTGTTTCTCTATAGCTACAGACCTTGCTCTACCTGCAGCCTAATCGAAGCCAGTAAGCGCACCTCCTCTGAATTCCAAAAGTTGAAACCTCAAGAAAACAGACTTAAGGAAAGACTAATTCAAACTGTAGTGGCAAGACGACCCCTTTAAGGAGGGACTTATAGTCTCCATTCTAAAAGCTGCCTCATAGTTGGATGTAGCAAAGCCAAAATGAGTGGATTTATCCCATTCATTTTATTAATTCTTCCATTTTTTAATTTGTGGCTGTCGGTCACTTACCTGCAATAAAGGCAATATATTGTCAATTTGATTCGTCCTGAGAGGTTGATGAAGAATAATTCTCTGTGTGAAACATTAACATCTGGTTGGCTGTGTGTGCATGACTTTCAGTAGACGACTAATCATGTGTGAAAATTGTTACTAATCCTTAGGAATTAATTGGAATCATTGTCATTGGATACTATTATGTTAATTCTCAATTTAACAAACATCATAGTGGTTTCTGGGGAATCATAAATGCGTAAGAGATTTGTTTAACTAATTTGAGTACAAATTTATAGTGGTAAAAAATGAAAATGTCTTGATTGTTAGGTCCAAAATTCTAACAAAAAAACTAAATTGTCAAAGCAGAGAAACTGTAAGCTAAAAACCAGCGTTGTACTTGACAGAATAATCAGAGATGATTAGAAAAGGCAATGCTATCAAGCAGGGATCCAGATGGAACGCACCAAGAGCTCATTGTTGACAATATCACTTATGCAATGGGATCAGTGAACCCAATGTGCGAATGCTTCTGATGCCCACATGAACAGAAGCAGTCATTGGATTAGCTCCTTATGGCTAAATATCACACACAAAACATTTGGGAATAGGCGCGTTCTATCAGTCTTGAGATCCACATTATACTGGTCTATAACACAGTCTGAATCTCGTATGGATAACGCCCAGCAGCGTTCTGAATGTATTGGGAGTCACATGCCATTTATCTAATAAAAACTATTTATTACATGTTAAAAAATATGTGCATCATACACCAAGCTAGGGTTATAAAAAAAAGCATGTAGAGATGTCTAACCCATTGACAACAACTACAGGCAACCTTAAAAGGGTATTCACATGAAGGAATATCAGCATAACAGGTCAGAGGTCATCGGCTAACTAGAAGCCGTTACAGCGTCGATGGAGGCAGGACAGCCATTGTGGATGTCTTACCCATTGTATCATTATTCTGTGAGTTTTCCGTAATATAAATCCAAGCACAGTCAGGGGTGTAGCTACAGGGGCCTGCAGCCTGAAGGGGCCCAAAAGCCCTTCTGCGACATAAAATGAGGTCCAGTATTGTAAATGGCAACATGGTATCTGGGGCGGGGCCCCCCCGGGTAGGCCAGGGGGGTATCTCACACTTTTTGCGCACTAGGTCCCATAGCCTAAAGTGTACTCCTCTGACACACAGTCACCTCAGCTATATTCGGTCACTCCCCATAAAAAAAGGAAAGTGGGGAGGACATGCCCCAAAGCACCTGACTCTTCTGCATTGCGTATTACACGATTGGCTCATAGCTAGTTTTGAGTCCCGACATTCCGAAGTGAAACTTTCCTTTAAGAGTACTACAGAAGAAAATAATTCTTTACGATCCTTGACATGAGTTAAAGACGAATCTTTAGCCCATTCCGCCTCGTAATGTCTGTATTTAGTAAATACTTTCTAATTTTGTTGTAAAAATAATTATCACTTAGAGCATCTTTAACCCAAATTCTCTATGTTTGTTTTGGTGTTCGTCCCGCGAATAAATCGTCCTCCTAGAAATGTATTACCAAACTGTCAGATGGGCGTTACCAATTGGGGGGGTGTCCTGCACAGTTTGACATTGTCCAATCAGTGCTGACAATCTCAGTTTGTGCAAAGACACACCCCTTTTAATACTGAACTGATAACACCCATTTGACTGATTCAGTAATACATTTCTAGAAGGTAGAAAAGCAGAACATAGAGATATAAGAGAAGATGCTCTGCTTTCGGTTCCTCTACTTCTCGTAACTGTATTGATTTTATGTGCTACATTTTGCTACAAATGTAGTAGCCCTCAGTTGTTTTGCTTGTATGTTTTTGTACTCACTAAGATAACTCAGTAAAGTTGCATACAGTCTTGGAGGAAATTATAGGGATAAACAACCATAGTTTCTGCATGTGTTACTTTTGGTATTTTCACAAATTTTAAGCTTCGGGTAGTGTAACTCCTTAAGGAAGATTACATTAGAACTACTGAAGTTCATGTTCTCATAGTTTCTTCATTTCTGGTTGTTAAAGGGGTTGTCTTATCAAACAGCTGTTTTTTCTAGGGGAAGCCATGGCCAACTCTTGAACAAAGAATTGTAAAATCTACATGGTGAACTATTCAGATTTATATAAAAATTGAGGCTCGAGAGTCATGCCAGAATTGGCGGCTTACTGCTCATAAGCTACTTCTCTCTGCGTCGGCTCAGAACAGGAGACTGTAAGCCATGGAGACTCCCCCTTTGATGCCAAATACTCTATCAGGGTACATGGGCAGGAGTTCTCTTTATGAGGTATGAAGTTTTTTTGAATATTTTTTTATTACAAACATTTGTTCACATTACAAAACATTTATTAAAGGGGTGTTCTCCCCATGCTGTTTTAAAGAGCAAGCTCTTCACACCCAGCTTCAACGACTCTCCTGTGGTCAGAGGCTTTGGATACGTTTTCTTGTAGCAGGGATTGACTTATCAGCTCTCTATTTCCCTAGCTGACTTGTTAGGCCCGTTATCACACGGCTTATTCAAGCCGTAATTGCGGGACGGATCCCGCCCGCAATACGGCTTGCATAAGGGGCGGAGGTGCTGCCAGCTTGCCCCATAGACTTTCATTATCCACGGCGGGATAATGAACATGTCACTATGGACGGAATCCATAGTTCTCTATGAGAACTGTGGATTACCGTAATGGCTGGGACGGATTGCAGCCGTACTGCAGCACAAGTAACCGGACCTCGCGCCAATGACCGGAGCTTCATATTCCGTCCCTGAAATAAGGCCAGAGTAGGAACTTGGCGACGCTTTCAGAGCAACTGTTTTTCCAACCAGGATTGCTCGCGACCCCCGGCGGCGGGTCGAACGACCACAAACACTAGGGTTCCCGCTATCCCGGGCACGGGCGCGACCGAGCCAGAGATGGCTCCGAAGGCCTGCATCTGCTTGCATAGGTGCAGTCGCCCATATCGTTTCAATTACTGAGAGGGAGCGAACAGGAGCACGTAGGGCGCCGTTACTCGCACGCCATTGGTGGGCTCAGTGAGCGCTCCAGTTGAGCGCGCTGCGGCGAGGACAACGCGGACTTACGTCCCCGCCGGTTCTCTTAGTGGCGCGGGGTGACGCGTGCGGCAACGCTGAAACGCGCAGCATCACGCGCCCCAACAAATAGTACCACAGCGTCCAGGCACAACAGCCCTGCCGCTACTCAGTGCAGAGAGAAACGCCTGACCTGAACCTCCAGGGCTGTGTCCTGGCTGCAAGGTAATTTAGTTCTGTCTGAAACACCAACACACAGTTCCACTGCATATCAAAGTAAAGAGTCTCGTACTGTGGTTACAAGTAAACTGTCTTAATTAACCCTGTTAACTTCGTACCACGCACAAAGCCCATTACATGATCATCACATTACCATTTACCCCCCCCCCTTATAGGAGGAGAGCTGTGAGGGACACATGAGGGTCGCACCTGTATCTCCCCTCATGTACCACTCACAGCCTCCCCCCGGACCAAGGTTAACAGTCTATGTAACGCTCTGCGTGGTACCTATATATGTATGTACATGTAACGAGTACCGAGCTCAGAGGCGTCACACATACTGTAACCCCTCATGTACCCAAATTAACACGTGTTTGAAGCTAGCCATCCAAATTTATTTTCTTTGGTTTGTGGTCACCGTAACATGAGGAAATTCTCCATATGTGCGCGGGGTCACGGCATTAGAAAGGTTGAGAACTCACTGCTTTTACGAGGGACAATTGTAAACAGAATGTTAAGACATTAGAGCAGCACAAAGTTACATACAACTAGTGGCGGTTAAAGTTTGTCAGAAAACAGAGATAACAACAACCTCCTATGCTGCCTGAAATAACAGGTGGATTGACTCCCACGAGCTGAGAGAGGTGCGTAAGTAACGCTTAGGAAGCTTGTGTACATTAGTAGAATGTAAGATCTTCTTTAGCTCATAAAAGAAACCAAGCCAGAACAGTAATGTATTTGTTAATAGTCTTTATTTAACTTTGCCTACATGTATTAAAGCGCCAATTCACTGTGATGAGAAAACCCATTTTAATGATCGAGACTTGCAGCACCGTTCTCCTTCACACAAAAGAAAACTGCTAGTATTTCATTGCAAATTGGATTTTTTGGAAAATCACTCAATTGCTGGCCCACGCTACTAGGACTTAAGATAGGGAACTGCTTGGATCCCTAAAACTTGGGGCGGCACTTTATCAAGGCATTTATTGTGTGCCAGCACTTCTGGCACATACTAGGGTATAACTCTCTAATGGAGTACAAAAGGCCCCCCCCCCGTAACACACACTTTACTGCATGTGTTTCCTTAGACAGTTCTCCAAGACACGTTGCATGCCTCGTCCAGCAAAGGGAGTATGGTCTCTTTTAAAAGGGGTGGCTTCAGATGCACCAAAGTTTGGGCGCATGTTAGTGGCTATAAGAGTAGCCACTTAAAGACGTGGGTAATAAAGGTCAAACGTAGACAGTTGTAACCTGCCCGGATTTAACTCAACACTATTGACTAACAATGTCTAAAGCGAAATTGTAAGACTGTCTCCTAGTCTAAGGGTATGTGGCGCCCACACGGTGTGCGTTGAGTCCATGTAACATACAAAACGTTATTAGAGCGAGTGTTTTTGGATCCGTCTATCGGAACCCAAACGCGACCCAAACACACAATACTAACAAAATAAGCAGGTGCTTGCAAATTAAAACACGACATCTGCGGAGTCAGATGAGTGCGACCACACAGATGCAGTGTTCTTACTTGAGCGTCTTTCAGAACCCATTCAAAGAATTAACCATGAGACCCCAATTCATTGTTTACCGAATGGACGCAGCAGGACGGCATCCCAAATACGCCTCCAAACACTCACCTGCATGTTGGAACGTGTTTGAGGTGTTTATTGCGGATCTGATCCGAACGCTGCTTTTTGGATGCGATTTTCGGAGTTAAAAATCGGATCGAAAAACGGCGGGAAATCCCCTAACAGAACTGTTAAGGGTAATTTCCACGGCGTAATCCCCCGCATTTCCCACTTTTTTTGTGCTCTAAAACGGGTGAAAAGCGCGCCGAAATTACGTAATCCAATTCTTAAAAGAACTAGGATTTACGCCTCCTCTCCCCCTCGCAAACGATCGTGTTGTACGCAGGGGGGAGATAAGTGACTGTCAATTTTTCACGGGAATACACCCCAGAGTAAGAAAGGCAATGGGGCCCCAAAACCCCCCCCCCATGCAGCCGGAGACGCCGAATCTACAGAACTATATTACCGAAATTTTTTGGGGCGCCCTCCGCCTGTATTAAGCGAAAATGCCCAAATTTACACCGTTGAAATAGCCTAAGATTTAGACACTATTGATAAATCTCCCCCAAAATGTTGTGTAAGGATAGTGTTTTAAGAATAAGCGCTGTTCATAAACTTGGCATTGCATTACACCCATTAGGGGATGGATTCCAATGTTTCACTGTAAATCTGACCCATAATCTGCAAGAAAATCCATCAGAAAATCGGCAATACATTGTGCTGATTTTAGTGAAAATTTCGTGTTGGACTTTCTGCTGCAAAAAAACAAACAAAAAAAAAAAAACAAAAAAAAACCCTTAAACCCTATCCCCCAACCCCAAAGTTTCCCCCGGTTGGCCCACCACAGATACTTTGCCAAGGACCAGCGCGGCATTGTCCCAAGGTAGAAGGAGATTCCTTGCAGTCAGTGACGATGCAGTAATCTCCATTTTATTTCCTAGTTTATGAAATGAAACATTGGATTGGTAAGAAAGCCTTACAACACTGAATTTCTCATGTGCTCGCTTCTTAATGTCCTTCCTCTAATCGGGTGAAGTTCTGAATTTCTGTTCTGGGTTTGCTATCAATACAAACACAAAAAAATTTTACAAATTAGGTTTTTTGAAAGGGGGCGCCGGGCTTTTTAACATTTACCGGGCATTGGATATTTTCATTTTAATTCCCTGTTGAGAGGGAGAAAAAAAATCTGAGAATATCTTTTGTTGCATAAATAATTTTTCTCTGCCAGTTACGTGAAATTCTAGATTACGGAAAATGTTTAAATAGTGAAATATCATTTGGAGCAGAATGTCGTGAATTATACATGGAGGAAAATCTCATTGATCCTGTAACAGTATAATGGACTGGGTAAAGGTTCGGAGACAATCCTTTCATAAATGACACACGTAAGGCTCCCTGTGGAAGGGTTTACTGTTATTCTTGGGGGGAAACACGGGAAAATGTCTCAGAAATTCCACAAGTAAACCCAAAATCTGCAGAAATCGCAAGTAACAGAACACTGTTTTTTGGAACATTTTTGGTGTGGATTTTACCCCTACCAAATCATTGGGGGGAAAATCCACAGGTAAATCCAAGGGTAAAAGTCTGCAACAGGGGGTTGTTTTTACCCCAATAAATTTCAATGGGGAAAATAATTTATATACATATATTAATGGTCCCTACAAAAAGTCTGGTGAAAAGCTATTTCATGTAAAACCACCACCAAAGACAAGGAGGCGCTCCCTCCATTTGGAGAAAAAAGGATTCAGTCTCCCGAAGAGAAAAGCTTTCTTCACCATTAGAACTGTGAATCTGTGGAATAGCCACCTGAGGGGCTGGTCACAGCAGGGGCATTAAGTTTTCAAAAAAACTTTGATAACCCTTACTACTAAAAAAAGATAAAATACTTAGTACGATAAAAATATATAACCCTGGGGGCAATTTATTTTTCCCGGAATGAAAAAATTGGTTCTTGCCTTAGTAATTTCTCACGCCCAAAATTCGGGCGCCCCTAATTATCCCCCTCTTCGGAGCGCGGATCGCCCGAACTCCCCCATCCAGGGGCCCTTTCCCACCCCCGCCACCCCAAAACAACATTACTCGGGATAAAATTTTCCCCTTCCCCCCCCCCCAACCACATCTTCCCCTCCCCATCCAAAAATTTTTTCCCCTCCCCATCCACACCTTTCCCCCCCCTGATTAAACCCTTAAAGAACTTTTGTTTTTTTTTTAAACCAAAAACTATGTATCTATGTGAAATCCCCAGGTAAATCCAGAGTTAAAAGTCTGCAACTTTTTTTGTGGTTTTTTATCTCTTTTAAAATTTAAAAGGGTTAGAAATTAATCTGCATTAAAAATGCCAAAACCCAAAAAACCCCAAAGGTAAATTTCCATGCAAAAATTTTCCATCAGTGAGCAAAGTTTTTAAAAGCCCAATCCACAGGGCTCATACAAAAACCTTTCAGATTTTCCAAAACCAAACCACGAGAAAATCCTTTCCCCCTGTGAAATTCCCAACCCTAAAGTACAAACCCTATTAAATAAATTGCAAAATTTTTCCTATAAATCAAATACACCAATGGGCCCCCTTAATCTATACATAAAAGGGGAAAAATTTATAAAAGCCAATTAAGCTTTTTTGAAAGTTTTTGAAGTACAGAACGCAATTCAAACGTGCGAGTAGATGAGGCCCAAGCCAATTCAAAAATCCGGGCCGAAAAAGCCCCAACACTAATTTAAAATTCATTCTAAAAAAAACTTGCGGGTTTTTTAAAGGGGGAGCCCCCTAAGCCTTTTTGTGAAAGGAAAAATGTTGTCCAAACAACCCAAAAGGAGTGAGCCATACAATACCCCCAATGCCAATTTTTTTAAAAAAATGTTTTTTTAAACCAAAAAAAAAATTTGTTTCCTTGGGGGCCCTTGTTTTCAAGTATTTGGGCGGTACAAAAAGAGTCCCCTTTTTTTGGATTTTCAGACATAAACCCATTCCCGTAGAACCCCTTTTTAAAAGTAAAAAAACTCGGACTCACCAAATAAACGTTTTGTTTTGAAAGTTTTAAAAAAGGGCTTATCCACCTACAAAATTATCCCCCCCCCCCCAATTTTTTAAGCATATTTCCTCAAAAAAAATAAACCGCTGATAAACGAAAAAAGGGGTATACTTTATACAGCAATGAAAGGCATAAAAACCAATGCCCCTTAAAAACAAAAAAAGGAAAAGGTGAACTTAAATTTCCCAGCAGCGGTTTCCTTTCAATAAAACCTTGATCAGGGGGGTCCCGGGAAAGTTAGGCCCCAAAATCTAAAAAGGGGTAAAACTTTTTGAAGTTTGGGCCCAATTTTTTTTTTTAAAAAGGCTGTTTAAACCCCAAAAAGAGGTTTTCTCCCAAAAAAGTTCCCGTTTTTAAACCGTAAAAACAACGGGAAAATTTAGGACTTTTCCAAATAAAATCGCCCTTTGTTTTTTTTGTTGAGGAGTTTAAATGTTTTTACCAGCTCGATGCACTCGGGGTTTCTGCCCTACCCTGCCCCAAAACGGCTTTTGTCTTACTGATAGAAAGGATTTCATCACACGGTCCCACACAGTTTTTTATCTAAATCTAACAAAAAAAAGTAGTTTAAAATTAAAATTTTTGCTTACTTAAGCTCTAAGCTTCTTGGACTTTAGATAAACACCCTGGGCCCTCTCATGTCAAAAATTACTGCCCCCCTAAATTAAAATTTCTGATATGCAAAATCACCCAAAACCTACCAGGAAGAAAAGGGAAATTCATGAATAAAAGTTTTTTTTTGGCTCTGAAAAACCAAAAGGCGAGAAAACCCCCTTTTAAAGGGGAATCTTTTGCCAACTTTTTTTTTAACTTCTTAAAAAAAAACCCCCGATCCTTTAATTCTTTTCGCTTAGCCGTTTTTTTTTTCCTGTTTAAAAATATTTAAATTCCCGTCGTCTAAAATATATTGTGGGGACAAAAGGACCGTTTTTAACACTTTTTAAGAGATTTTTTTGGCCTTAAGACTGCCCTTCACTCATTGACTTCTATAGGGATTACCCAAGGCATGCTCTGTAAATTTGGAAAACCCCTTGTGTAGGAGGGGGAGGGTAATTTTTTTAGGCTATGTCTACACAGCAAAAGGTTTCCCTTTGGTTTTTCGCATTTTGGGTTAAAATAAAAAAAAACCCCCCCAAAGGGGAAAATACACGGAAAAATGCCCACATAAACTTTAATGAAAAAAACGACTTGAATCAAAAACATTTCATATTTTTCCTCTAATTTGGGCCGGAAATTTTGGGAAACTTTAAGGGTTTGTAAATTTCGACGGACCCCAAACAAAAAAATTTACTATTGAAATCCATGTAAACCGCCGGACAGTTTTTGGACTTTTTTTTGTTTTTTTTTGCCGTGGTTTTTGGATGGTTCTGCTCAAAAACTATCCAGGTGTTTAAACAAGGTATTTGAATTTTGCATAGATTAAAAACAGTCCAAAAAACCAGACCAAAAACCTCAACAAGAAACTAAAAACGCCCCAAAAAATTGTCAGAAACGCAGCTGCTGACAAAATACTCACCCAAAATTTTTTTTTAGGTTGCCCTTTCAAAGATTTTTTTTTATTTCCCCCTCACTGTTTTAGAAAAAAAGCCCTAACAACTTTTCTTGTAACTTTTAAACCTGTGTATTTTTTGCACTTTGGATGTCATTTTTCAGTTTGACCCTCTTTGTTTAAAAATTGAAAAAAAACAACTGAAAACCTTTTCTACAGAACAGGCCCGTGTCAGACTTTTAATTAATCAATGGCCAAGGTGAGAACTGCATTTTTAAAAAAATTAAAAAATAGAAATGATATGAAAAAAAATTAATTTAAAAAAAAAAAAAACCTAAAAATTCATAAAAAAAGTGTTTAACATAAAAAAAAAAAAAAAAAAACGTTTTTTAAAAGCACCCCATGTTTTTGATGACACATTACCTTTTAGAAGTAACTGTATGGGAGTTTTCCCCGGACTGGGACCTTAATCCTAAATTTAAAACACACCTCTTTTTTAAACATCACAAACTCCTTCGGAGGCAAGAATGGAAATTTCCAAAGCCATCTCCAGAGTAGCGTGCCATTCAAATCAGTCATACAAGTCATTTTACGCTGTTCAACTACTGTTACATTGCTTTTAAAACTTTGCACAATGGAGTTTTATTTGTCTGAATGTACTGGAGGTTGTTCTATTAAAAGTCAATTTTGGATGTTAACCATAAACTAATACAAGCAGACAGTGACTAAATCTAAATGCAAGTCAGTGAGCTTTAATATGTTTCCTGGGTGCAGTTTGGAACAGTTTATCTGTGTAAATAATTTATCACGAGAAATTGTATTTATACTTGAGATCCTAAAATGGAATTAAAAACTCAATCAGACATAGCAACTAAGCAACATCAATTTTTGTTAGCACAGTGACCATTAAAATTACCTTGTTCTTCCAAACTAATCTTTAGTTCAATGTGCGGCTCTACTCATCTGCTGTTTTAAAGTGCCCTGGGAATGCTTTTTATGATACGTGTGTTCAGTGTCAAAATTGAGATCACCTTGTTTGACACCAAAAAATAAAGCAAAGTGGTTTAGATTTGCAGTGTTATATTCAAATGGTCCTGGTTTCCAGTGGTGCCATGGTTCCTGATATGTGGTTTTTAGTAGTTTACTACCTCAATCCCTATTATTGCCCTGGTGCTTGGTGATTCCATGTGTTAGTTCCTTGTTGTCTAGTGGTCCCTTATCTCCTTTCTCATTTGAAGAGGTCTCTTTCCTCTTATTCTTAAAGGGAATGTGTCATCAAAAAATTAGTCAAGGTTTAAGTCCCATTTTTATGTTAAACACAGTTTTTAGGAATTTTTGGTTGTTTTTTTATTTACATTTTTCATTTCACTTTTAATATTTTTTTAATAATTCTTAAGTCTTGCAGTTTTCACTTTGGCCACTAGGCCTTGTTTGCACTGCTTTAACAGCAGTCAGAGAGATGCTTTACAGTAGCCTCATGCACATAGGAGACTTAAGACTGACTCAGTCCCATTCACTTCTATAGGAGAGTTTTCTAGTCATGCTCTGTGACCTGGGAAGAAATCAGTGTGCAGGGACGTGAAATAGTGAACTGTGACTATCTCCTCTTGTGACTGGTGGATCCTGTGTTATCTATTCACACTGGTGTCTCCTTTCAGTTTGACCCTCTTTGTGCTGATAATGAGCAGACAACTGAGAATCTTTTTGTACAGAACAGGAAGTGTCAGACCTAGTATTACTATTATTATTATATTATTAGGCTTAGTGGCGAAAGCGAAAACTGCAGGACATAAGAATTTGTAAAAAATATTGAAAGTGATATGGAAAATTATATAAAAAAAAATTTCTTAAAAAATGTGTTGAACATAAAAATGTGAGTTAAACAATAAGTCATTTTGATGACACATTCCCTTTAAGCTTGATGTTGGCCAAAACCTGCTGGTGAAGGCAGGACTGGCAAGACATCTACTATTTAGACAGGATCTTCTGACTTTTCCCCCAGTACCAGATTTCAAGGTAAAGAAAATATTTGAACAATTGGATTTCAGCATCCCATACTTTTGTTTTCAGGGGTATAAGTCACCATTAGAGGTGTATGGCAGTGGCTTCCTTCCCATTTAACTGTTTAGAATACATGAATGCTTAGTAGAGTTGAGCGTGCATGTGTTAATGGTGATTGAGAGGAATAGATGTTGCATAACTCCTAACTTTGTGGACGACCGTGACTACAGTGGGGTCCATTGGGTTTCCATCGCAGTGTCTTGTTTTAATGGAAAAGTAGCACAGCATGCAGCTTTATTTTAACATAAGTTTTTATGAAATCTGAATGGAACCTCAGATGCAGATGTAAACCAAGCCTTAAAATATTCGAGTTATAAAGGATGCACTGGGGTAGATATGCCAATACTGATGAAAAGGATGAGAGCTGGAAAAGTGGTTGCTCTGGATAACTTCTACACTTTTCCATTACACTAATTTTAATAAATGTCCCCACTGGCTATGGCCTAGTGCTGGGCCATAGTACATAGCCGGTGAATAACTCAGAGATTCAGGGAACAATGAAGATAGAAGTCATCTACTGCTCCTTTCCCAAGTCCTGTTAGGAGAATTTATTGCTACTTTTTCCACTCAAATGATGTATGCTATAATCGAAACCCAATATACTCCATTATAGTCAATGGGGTCCATCAGTGTGTCACGGCTGCCCTCGCGACCCCCCCTCTGGGTCGCGGGCGCATCCGTGCCCCGCGGGCGAGTGGCACCACGACCCACATGTCAAGCCGCGGGCGCACTCGCTCCAACTTACCCAGCCACGCTCCTGACGGTGTCTCTGCTCCCGCCGCGCGCTGGCACTGTTAGATTTAAAGGGCCAGCGCACAGGTAAATTCCATTGCCGGTTGTAGCCCCTATTTATAGCCTGCCCCTTCCTGATCCCCTTGCCGGATCGTTAGTGCCATTAGCCTGCTGAAAAAGCGTTCCTGAAGCCTTGTTTTGATTACCGTGTACCGTACCGTTTGCCTCCGTCCCTCGACCACGAATCTTGCCGCCTGCCCTGACCTTCCTGCCTGTCCTCAATCACGAACCTTGCCGCCTGTCCTGAGCGTCCTGCCTGTTCCCGACTACGAGCTTGCCTTAGGATTTTGTACCACGCTACACCTCGGCTGCCTCTGCAAGCAAGTCACATCAGGGGTAGCGACCTGGTAGACTCCCGCCGCAGCAAGTCCATCCCGCTTTGCGGCGGGCTCTGGTGAAAACCGAGGGCTACTTAGATTCCGCTCTCTGGCGTGGCTATTGCCATCGCCTGCGGTGGTCCAGAGGATCCAGTACCTCCAACCGTGACACAGTGTCTGACATGAAATGAATCCGGGCAAAAGAAACAAAGGCGGGTGCAACTGACGGGCAATCAAGACTTTTCACTGCAACAAAAATCCCAACTTTAAAATATAACTTTTATTAACATATAGTTAAAAGATATTCTCCCACAAACAACTTGAATCATATCCTAAAACCAAAACGTATGGCTATTAGAGCCAACTCACAGTTAGATGATCACCAGATGACCAAGATCCTGGAATTCCAAAAGGATGGGGCCGTTTTGTTGCATCGTTGGTATAGTTAATCCTCCAGACGCTAATAGTCCACAACATATACACCACAAAAAAGGGTTATTCAGAGGAAAAAATGGAGGAAGTATACCTATTCAAACCCTCCTCTTATCCTTCCAAACAACGGGGACATTGCCCCGAAAAGGGCGGCTCCATTTACCACACTCACCCTCTTAAGAGGTCTATATCCTAAAGGTGCAAGAAAAAATTTTTTTGTACCTCAATAAGTTCAAAAAGGCAAAAAAAATAAAAATTCAACAGACGTCCCGACGTGTTTCCTCTTTCAAAGAAAAGTTCATTGGGGACAATAGAATGTTCAAAACTTAGGATAGTGGTAGGTGATAACCAAAAATTATGACATATAACAGCACTCAAGATGGAAAAGGGCCCTACGGATCCAGAACTACTATTATTTTTGGTTTTCTGTTCTTATGATGAAATATAAAAACGGAATAAATAGCACAGATGTAAACCAGGCCTTAGGTTATGGCCACACAAGTTACATATGTAAAATTCCGGTCGGGTTCTGTTTAAGAATCTGGCCAGTATTTTATCATCCTTTGCATGTTTTTGGGGGACGGCTGTGTCCGCAGTTTGTGGATTTGCCTGTCCCCTATGACTACTGAATTGCACACCTTCCGTCTGTAAACTGCGTGGAACATTCTGCATGTCCCAAGTCCCAAGTCTTTCGGAACGCCATCGGCTGAAAATTTTCTATTAAAGTCTATTGGGACGGTTTTCACATGGTTTCCAAATCCACAAAGCATCTGAAAATCCGACCAACAAACCATGCCGTGTGGACGTACCCTTACACAGTGCATCAGTGTTTTCTGAAGGGTTCCTTTAAAGGGGTTTTTGCACGAAGTAAAATTGACGTGGAAAGTTTGAAAATTAAATGATAAACACTTTCACCATTCATCATTATTAAAAATTCTTCACCGTTTTTGTTTTAGCTGCTCCTTTAGTGATCCATTGTTTACAGCTCATCTCCAGGGGATATGACCAGGGATGTGAGCTCCTCAGTCCTGGTCCGCACATGCTCATAACATCACCTCTCCTCTCAGGCACTACTGAGTGTATCAAACCCCAGGTGCGTCTTCTACTTCCACCTCTGTACTCCTTAGTAATTAGTCAAACAGTGCAAATAAAAAATAAAAACCTCAATGAGGTATGTGCATTGATAAAGAGGAAAAAAAAATCCACAGGTTAAGTTCCTGCAGGGATTTTAACCCAGGACCCTTGTGCTGTAAAGCAAAAATGTTACCTCTGAGCTACAGTGTAGCTACTTATAATTCTATACATAAACAGACCTTTCTTTCACTAGAGAGAAAAGGCCTGGTGATGTCATCCTGCTGGGTCACATGATCTGCAATTCAAACAAATCGCACACGGCCCCTTCTGAGCACACAGAGCTGAAGAGCTGGATGCAGGAGGTATGAAATAAGATCGTGGCAAAACCCCTTTAAGGAACCTTGTCCACTTTAGTCCTATAATTGCTTTATTTTATTTACAGTGAATTAAGTAGTGCATTAATTGCTCATTCTACAGGGAGGAAACAGTGTGCCGTGGGACTATTAGACTCTCCAAGGCCCCCAGGTACTGCGGATCCTCATCCAGGATTAAACTAGAAGACCGGTCCTGTGTGAGCTTTAGGGTCATATCTGCATACTTGAGCCAAGGCATCTGCTTTCTTGCAGGGGCTGCCTCTCCTGGGGGGGAACAATATGCAGATTAGGCAGGACTCTGTATAAGCTCTTTATATAATTAATGCACTATTTACAATGGGAATAAAATATAGTAATTATAGTGCTGACAGCTTGTGTGAGGTAATCCCAAGTGTAAAAGTTCCTCAGCTTTCACAGTCTATCTTGCACTCCCAAAGCGTTTGACTGACCTATATTTCTCAAGGGAAAGCTACTTCCTTGCTCTGAATTTATTTTATACTTAAAAATTCTGCCTATGTTTATTCTAGAAGATCTCATCTCTTTTAGATGAACCCAATTAATGTGGAGTACTGTTTTCTGGGTGGGGTGATACAGGCGTCATTGTTTTCTTCTTTAGGGAAACGTAGATGTTTTTTTTCAGTGTTAGGCCTCGTTCACACGGCTTATTTCGCCGCGTATTTGCTGACGGATTGACGATCGTCAATCCGTCGGCAAATCAGTCAGAAATAAGTCACAGCCTATTTTCTATTGATTTCAATAGCAAATACGGCTCGTTGTTCACACGACGCGTATTTCCGTGCCGGATTGCCGCCGCGGATTGACGACGGCAATCCGGACGGAAAAACAATGTGCATGTCAATTATTTACGGACGGATTCACCACCTACAATGATTGGAGATGGTGAATCCGTCGGAAATCATGTACAAATACGTCCACACTTAGTGGCACTTATTTGCAACTGATTTTCAACTGATTTCAGAACGTATTTACCATCGGCAATCCGATGTAAATACGTTCTGAAATAAGCCGTGTGAACATTGCCTTATAGGTATGAGTGATGGCGCGCAGAGCCGAAATCTGTTTCTAGACTACAAATGACAGATGCATCCCGCAAGCACTAAAGGTGATGGTGCTGCCGGCTGAACACACCTAATAAAGTAATCCAGGCATTTCCTGAACTTTCTTTTCCTTTTCTTTCTTTTTTTTTTGTTGGGGGATGAGGCGGCCGTACGTCTACTTCAAGGAAAGCGTTATACATATGCATTGTCTCTGCTGATTTGCTTAATATAACAGGACTCAGGAGAAGAACAAGACTGGGGTTGGCTAAAAGGGGCAATTCCTCAGGGTCTCCAACAACGGTTCTACTCCATGACCCATTTGCCTTCAGCACTTTCTAGTGACCTCCCAGCTGCAAGACATGGGAGCACGAAAAGTTAAAGGTAATGATATTTATTACTGAGTGTTGGAGCTCGCTTCTCCTCGCAGATGCCGTACTGCCCTATCAACTGAAACCAATCTGGTGGCTCCAGGGTCAAACCTACCATATGTGCAAAGGGCCTTCCAGAAACTACAGTATGTTTACTAGATTGCATGTAGAGGGCTTCACACCGGTGAAGGATCTTCCAAAAAGTCATGAGTGAAAGGAGCTATGATAATCACCTTTCTCTTGACAACTGGACAAAGGGCTCACAATTTTGCCCATGGACCCTATTCTGAGGAAGTCTACACCTGATGGCTCAATGTGCAATTTTATTGCCATAGAGAGAAGAAGCTAAATGTCTGCAAAAAATTCTGTCTTCACTGATGCTTGTTTTCTGCATGCGTCAACACCAATAGGCCTTGAGGTTATGGTTGTACACCTTAGGCTATGTTCACACGGCTTAACTGCGGGACGTAATTACGCCCCGCAATTACGCCGTGTGGCCGGGGGCGGGGCGGGAGCGGGTGAGTGAGCGGGGGCCGGCACTTCGTCGGCCCATAGACAATCACTGCTACGGCGCGTATACGCCGCTAGAAAGTGACATGTCAATTATCTCCCCGCGGGGGCGGGGGAGTGAGCAGGGGGCCGGCCCATAGACTTGTATTACCAGCGGCGCGTATACGCTGCTGGTAATTCACATGTCCCTTATCTCCCCCCGCGGCGGATTCGCCGAGCAGGGAAGGAGGAACGTAATCCATAGTTCTCTATGAGAACTGTGGATTACCGTAATGACTGGGACGTTTTCAGCCCGTAATTTGCGCACTTCGGCGCGTAATTACGGACCGAAATATGTCCCATTTTAAGCCGTGTGAACATGGCCTTAGGGTTTTTACCTTCTTTTTGGCTTTGTTGCAGATACCATAAAAAAAATGGTATCCTGGCATCTACCACAGCAGGTGGTTGAAAACAACACAGCAAGGGATGTTTTATTTGGACACCGTTTGCTGCATTTCCCAAACATACAGGCTTGATGTGCCGGACATTTTTTTTTACGATATCCCGAGCCAAAAATGAGGTGTGAACAAACCTTAGGCATGTCATGAATAC